>VACF01002087.1:0-139714 GCA_006891605.1 Pleurozium schreberi | reverse complement strand
TCCAGATCGAGATTCAGAAGATGGTGAAATTCTTTGTAACAGTAGGGGTAGTCACACCTCCTCCGAGAAGCAAATTTCTTTGAAGTTGGAGAAATGGGAGAGAAAAAAGAGGAGCCAATGGTGAGCCGTTCTTTGTGAACGAGGTGTGACACCCCTTTTTGATGTTTGGAGTGATTCTCAGGGAATTTCAACCCCTCGAAGCTAGAGGGAACTCTACAACTCGCGTTCAAACCAACCAAACTCAAGAATTCCTTGAGAAATTTTTCCTCGAGAATGTTTCTTCACGTCTTGAGGAGAAGAAAAAGCACTCTCATTTCTGAGGGAAATCGAGTTGATCCTGCCATGAACTGCCATGAACTGCCAGTCAAGAAGCACCACGTGCACATTCTCGGAGGATTGCAGCGGTAATGAAGAAGGTGAAGCTGTCTATGCAAGGATCGGAGGTACAAGTGGATGAAGTATGTTGTCCACGTTGAGCAAATCCGGCCATGTTCAACACCAATCTTTGTCCCCCTTCCTTTGCCAGCACGAGATCCCCGGAGAGAGATCATCAAAAGCATTAGGGGTCGTCATGGCTTCTTCACCTCTGCAAGGTTTCCCTGAGAATGGACTCGTGGCCAATAATTACAGGCTGTGCGCGGAAGGTGGACGTCGAATTCCTCGAGAATTCAGAGTGCCGTTTCTTCTCCTGCAGAGGTGAAGAAACGACACTTTCGATCCTTTTCTCGTGGAATTTTTTATCTTGCAAACCTGTCTTTCACCCTCCCACCCTCCCACTACGCTACTTGCAGGTAAATGAATTCACATGTTTTGATTCTCAATGCTCCTCCCCGCAAAAAGGGGTGTCACACCTCCTCCGTGCACAACGGCTCCCCATTGGCTCCTTGTTTCTCTCGCCAACTCTGAATTCTCCAAGAAAATTGAAGTCTTCGAGAAGCCGTGCCTACCCCTATTTTCATAATCGCATTACAGCATGAATCTTCACTAACGTAACGTAAGCTGCTCACAAGTCCGCTCACTCTACCGACACAACTTTGTGCAAGATCCCTTGCAAAATTTGTGGCAGAATTCAAGCAGCAGATCAATCGGCAATTGTTGTTTTGACAAGAGCATCAACCATGATCGATGGCCACTGTACTGTACAGAAGTCTAAGGACAAATATTAATAGAAGTACAAAAGGTAACCATGCTATCAAATCTGTACCCTAAGGATGACACACTGGGTAAAACACGCCACTCAGTCTTGCACTCCTCCAGAGAGATCTCTCCCATAACCCACGCCCCATCTTTAGTGTAGGCCTTGGAGACGTATATCACATTCTCATTCATAAGAAAATTCAAGGTCGGCACTTCTGAATTTCTCCCCAGCGAGGCAAATACTGGGCCTGACATGGACCCAATTTGAAGCAAGCTCTGTGTGTTGGGGTCCAGTTTCCAGAGGTTCAGAGCATTTCCTTCTGGCTGCTTACATAATCCGGCCACTACCAGCGTTGCATCAATAGCCATGACGTGGTGGTATATCAAACCCTGAGGACGCTGCAACATGACGGGAGTCCACTGCCTGAGGCTCAAATCCAGAGCGTAAAATGTCCATGAGCGAATCAACGTCATGTACAGCTTGTTGTCACACACAACTCCTGACATCCACAGTCTGGAGCTGTTTCCGGAGAAGTCGTCTGGCAAACTACCATACACCTCCCAGGCACCTGCAATCCGTACAAATGGCCATAAGTATAAACCTTACAATTTCCTGCTCTTAGTGAGCAGGAATGCACCGGTTAGTGACCAATTCCGTCTTATTTGGGTAGACTCCCAGCCTGAAGTGGGACATTATTCCCACTACAGTACTGTTAAATCTTTGCTCCAAGTCACCCTCAATTGAGAATAAAGTAAACTTCAACTAACTAAAAACAGAACATTTCACCAGATTAAGAAAATTAGAACCTAGTGGCGGTGTCACAGATGATCATTTCCTCACTCCAGAATGGGAGAATGCTACACTCAAACCCCTTAACTACGTCCTCCTCTAAACCTGACATTCTAGAATATCCTGCACAGCTGCCACTCTAGCATACTTGTCACAAATTCAAACAATGTCATACACATCCAAACTTACGACTTCAAGTGGTAAGATCAAAGAGATTTGATTCCAATGATAGCATTCTCCGGTTCCAGGCAAAAGACTACCTACGGCATCTCCAAGGAACTGTGATACCCTTACCAGTCTCAGAATCAAAGACCTCCACCGCCATGTGCTCAGGCTCATAATCCGGCACTCCACCAGCCACCACCACCTTATGTCCGTTCCCTTTCTTCCCCGTCCCAAAGGCCACACTCACAACCGGCGCATGCCGCGCAAACCCCATKGCCGGCGTGTGCTCCCACGTCCCCAAGAACGATGACGGACACGACGCCGAGCTCGTGAGTTTGTACACCAGCTTGTTATCCCCGGGGCCAGCAACGGCAAACACCACCCCATTCGCGGACGCCAGCGAGCCGTAATTGTGACTCGGAAAATCCATGGGGGGGAGAGTGATCCAAGCGCCCGCATCTTCCTCGTACGCAAACGCTTGGGACTTGCTGCGCACCAGGTGGTTCGTGCGGTAGCACACCAACCGCGCTTGCTGCTCCCCGAGAAGACGGTGAAGAGTGTCGAACTCCGGGGTGCTAAGGATTGATTCCCATCGCTTGCAAACTTCTTTGCAGACCTTAAGAGGGGAGAGAGGCAGTCGCGCTAGAATATACTCCAACATGTCGTCGCCAAGGAGMCGCCATGGATCCTCTGGGGTCTGCTCCGGGGGGACGAGGGTGGACGATGGGGATCGCTTCGAAATTTGTCGCCCTAATGGGTCCGAGAATGGTCTCAGTAACATGAGATCATCGGAGGAAGAGTCCATGGAATGGAGTTTCAAAAATGTAAGCCTATGAAGATAAGAATCCTCGTCCCTGGAGAGAAATTCGTTACAGAAATTGACTAGAAATTATATCCTCTGCTGCCAAATTAGGGTTCGGGGAATGTGAAACCACGAAACCCGAACCCGAAATCCTGAGTCACACTACCTAGAAAATGAGAAAATCTAAAGCGATGCTCATGCTCAGTTAGAATCTTCTTCCTTCGAGAAATTTCGTACTCGGAGAGTTGCAAGAGAAATTCAAAGTGTCTTAAGAAAACTATCGGAGACAATGGTGAGTTCCCACTCTCTAGTCCTTGCAAGCCGAATCCGGGACGGCCTGTGTTTCGAAATTTCGCACTCAAAACAAAAAGCAAGCAACTTTGTGAATCTTTACAAAAACTCGCAGGACATCGCAATCGTGGATTCCGCAAATAGATGCGTCGTGATCTCCGTTGCAGTCGCAGCAAGAAGCCGGCTCCTCCTCCTTTACCAGAAAAAGGCCAGGGTGCTGCTACGCTACCTGAAAGTCAGATTCAGCATTAATGAAGTCATTTTTGTAAAAAAGTGCCACATAGCATCTTGTGAATGGTGTGAGGTGATGTGAACCCCTGAGAATCTGATGTGTAAATTGAATTTCAATCCCGCATGTGGAATCAGACCTACACCTATAATATACAGTAGATATAGGAGGCAACCCACTCTTGATCACCCCCAATCTACCAAGGTAGGTTGATCTATTTTTTATCACTTTTGACACATTATAATTGGAAACAGTTCTTCCACTTGGTATGGTGGCAAATGGTAATGAAACACTGTTAGGGCCTTCTGCCATCCGGTGCAGCTTCTCCGGAGAAGCTATAGTGCCAATTTCGGAATTGTCCTGCTATGTGGACCGGTGGGGAGAGAGCAACTAAAAATGGCACACATAGTGAATTCCCTTCAAGTTGACCAATCTCCACCACTCTCCACCAATGGGCTTGTCCACCGATATCGGTGAAGCTTGCAACCCGACTTCTCCGCTCACCAAGGCCAGCAAGACAATCGGTGGTCACTTCTTGTCTTTCAGTGCTTTTTCCACCGAACCGATGTACATGGCAAGAGGCCCTTAATTGGTGCTATAATTTTTCTATCACAGTAAGGTAAGCGAACCCAATACCATCCAAATGTAGGACCCCTATTGATCCTAGAGTGAAAATCTATGACATCAACACATGCCTTAACTTCAATTATTGTGAAGTTAAGGCATGTGTTTCCGTCATAGATTTTTATTCTAGGATCAATAGAGGTCCTACATTTGGATGGTATTGGATCAATGGGTCGTATTGGGTTCGCCTACCTTAATGAAACACTCTTGATTTTTGCAATTAGCCCTTAGTTGGAAATAAGAGACCCACATGATAGTATGAGATTTAGAGAATCTTCACCTAGAAAATTCATGATAATTTTGTTTTAGTAAATAAAATTATGAAAAATATGGAATTCTTTTAACCCCTTAAGGACTTGATCTATTGTGAAATGGTCAAACATCTTATCTAAGCTAATTTTAACTTTTTCAATAGTATTCAAAGAGCAATCTAACATTTTTACAATTTGAAACTCTAAATTCTCTATCACTTCCAGAAATTGCAATTTGTTTTGAAAAAACTTCTAATTGTTATCATTTTTGTTGCAAAAAATGAACATAAATGACTAAAAATAGGAAAAACAATCCAAATTAATTGAAATTTTTTCAAGAGGTAAAATTAGTCATGGAGATTAGCATGAAAAAGTTTCAAGTGGTGATTTTATTTTTTACATTCAAAATAGCCACATCAAACACCTTGAAGTCAAATTTGACCATCAAACCAAATTTATCCTTTGATTTAATTGATGTACAAAATTCTTATATTTTTTGCTAGTAGAAATATAAATTTTCTATTTATTTTCTATTTTTTCAATTAATTTGAAGGAAAAATAAAATTATTGTGATTTTTTACARCTAAAGGTGGAAATAAAATTATATCAATTACAATATATATTAAAATAATCTGTAATTTTTACTGTAAATGAAGAGTGAAATGAGAAACATAATCTTATAGTTCAATTTCAAAATATATTTAAAGAAAAGAAAATATGAATGAAAAGCACACCATATTGTGTTATTTGGATTTTAACACATGGACCTTTCAACTGCAATCACTTTTTGAATTTCTGACATTTTTCAAAACTTTAAAATGGAGTAGAAACAAAACTTGTCAAGCTTTGTTTTCTTAGTCAAAATCAAATTCCGAAAATAATTTTTGTTAGTGATAGTATTGTAAACCCAAACCCATCTAGTATGAATTTTGTTAGTGATAGTATTGTAAACCCAAACCCATCTAGTATGAATTTTGTGATAATGTGATCAAAACCAATATTGCAACAATAACACTTTTGTGAAGTACCACGCTTGGATGAGGTTTCAATTTTCATTAATTCAAGTGCATACCACGATCATAAACAATATCTATGCACTAAGGTGGGTACACCCAAAAGCACCACAAATTGGTATTGTGCCTAGTTACTATTATTAGGTTGATCTGAATTTCATATTGTCTTGTTGGCAAATGAAAGCACAATCCAATGCAACAAAAAACGGAGCATTTGGATATAGTATGGAAAAGTTATCAAGGGTCAAAGTTTGTTACTAAAAGCGCCATCTACAGCCCTGTGTACATGATTGATTTTGGAAATGTATACGGACTGTATATGGCACTTAAAGGTCAGCTGCTCTTTTGGGTGTACCCACCTTGCTACATGACATTAGCAATTGCATTTAGAACCAATACTTGGAGATTCGAAGTAACCAAGTCCAATATTTCCCCATTTCATAGCATGCCAGAACGATCACAATTTCAACTTTGCAATCAATGTCCTGAGAATTAGCCCTGAAATCTTTCATTTTATTTACAGACTATAATGCATATCCGAGAGATCCACCTCATACCAGGGCTCAAACAGTAACACATATCACATTCACAAACTTGCAAAGAGTCATCAAATGCTCACTTTCATGAAATCACTTCCATGGAAATGCCACATTTCCACTGAAAAGGTCACCTCAGKAACAAGATTACTACCCACTACTTCACATAGCACACCATATGCAGACAAATTAAAAAAGGATAGGTGCACAAAAGAATAAGCAAAAAAAAATGTCCTAACTACCCTAAACGTTGTAGTTTTCACAGTACCACTTGTAGGTCTCCACAAGCCCTTCATGGAGTTGGATTTTTGGACGCCATCCTAGTTTAGAAAGCCTGTCGCTGTCGATCAGCTTCCGCGGTGTTCCRTCGGGTTTGGAAGTGTCCCATGTCAGCTGCCCTTCGTATCCCACGACCTGCTTCACCAGTTCAGCAAGCTCCTTGATGGAGACYTCGGAGCCACTTCCCATGTTGACATGCTCATGCTTGGAGTAGTTCTGCAACAGAAACACCGCTGCGGAGGCCAAGTCATCCACGTGCAGAAACTCACGRAATGGGGAGCCGGTTCCCCACACCACCACTTCCTTGGCTCCGTTCACCTTGGCCTCGTGGAAGCGCCGGATCAGGGCGGGCAGAACGTGCGAGTTGTCAGGGTGGAAGTTGTCGTGAGGGCCATACAAATTGGTTGGCATGCCAGAAATAGCATCGAACTTGTACTGGAGTCTGTATGCCTGCAAGTGCATCGCAACCACCGAGAAAACCATGAGTGAGATTCATAACGTAGGGTAGACATACCATTCATCACATACTACCCCTCCTCCAAGCACTACAAACACACCAAACACACCAAACAAGCAAAATGGTCGCAAGCAATTTCAGTTCTTAATAGTAAAATTGGTTTCCTCCTTGCGCACAGTAGTCATCGATTTTAGATTAGCAAGAAACTCTACTGTCTCACAAAATTTTTACTCTTTAGGCACATTTGCACTAAAGTTCAGAAGTGGCACTAGTTCACTATTCAATTAACAAAATGTGAGTCCTCAATAACCGTCTTACTCACCTAAAACGGGCAGATTTYGTGATATTTTTACAACCAAAATGTACGCCACTCAATTGCAGCTTCTACGATGATACAGATTAGTCACTTGCACACTCCAAAAAGGCCAATACCACATTCCCCAAATGTTCATTGTGCCATTYATTCAACTATGTGCAGTGGATGTGACTGTGAGGTGAAGGAAAAGCGCTAGCTTTTAGTGAAGTTTTAGATGTTCATTGCGAAATGCATCATAAATCATATGCTGCGTGAACCATGTTTCTTGTGGAAGGTTAAGACTCCCTCGTTGAGAAGTTTCAATCATTTAACGCGCTTTCGAATTTGCTAAAGTCATTTAAAACTCGAGATGTGCAGCAATGGCATGTTAGCTATATTTCCTGCTTCCAAATCAGACATCGAAAATCAAATTGGAGGGTGACCATGACCATAACCCTGACATAAGGTTTTGCAACGAGAAACCAACCTGGCACATCTTGATTCCAGCAATCTTCGCCACCGCGTACCACTCGTTAGTAGGCTCCAGAGGCCCTGTCAGCAGGGACTCCTCCACAATGGGGATTTCCGCAAACTTGGGGTAAATGCAGGAAGACCCCAGGAACAAGAGCTTCTTCACACCCGACTTGTACGCAGCGTCAATGACGTTCGTCTGAATCTGCAGGTTCACGCCGATGAACTCCGCAGGGTACGTGCTGTTGGCGTGGATGCCGCCCACTTTGGCTGCTGCCAAGATCACGTAGTCAGGCTTCAATGTGCAAGTATGTCAAGTGGTTGACCAAGCCAAAATCGCATGAACTTTAGTTCAAAACTAGATTTGCCAAAATGAGGTCATAGATTTTCAAAACTTGAGAAAACACCATGTCAAAAGAACCTCATCTCAAATCCATTCCAAAAACAATTACTCCAAAAATGATAATATTTTGCTTGTTATCAAATTTTGAAGAAATTTTGAAATTTCCCTTTCAAAATTTATAAAAAAAATATTGGTGATAGCATTGGTGAATCTAACCGTACATGTAGAATCTACAACTCCCAGTCTACAACTTTTAATTGTATATCAATTCCAAATTATGCTTCCAAATAGCACTTTATAATGATTTTTCTGAAGTCGTCAATTTTGGGGATGAATCAGGACGCTCTAGGGTTAATTAGGACCCTGCCATTGGAACAGGCCCTAAAGATTGTTCCTTCTAGATTTCTAGATATGTACACCTTTTGAACTTTTCCAACATGAGAATCTAGGGCTCATTGTGACACTTTTCGCAAACCTGTCAGCTACATATTCTTGCTTCTGAACATGCACAATACGCCTTCTACACATGAGAGCTTGGGGTTGATTTTGGGTACTCCAATAATCAGCACTTTTGAAATGTATAGATCACAAATACGAAGTCCAAAATTTAGGATCAAGAATTGCCCAATCAGTCGTGTAGTTTTGAAGCATATGACTACCTAATCATCCACCARCACATACATTTKACCACYCACAAAGCATAAACAAACATGACACAACCAACATTCACTCGAGTCAATAGTCAGAAGCTCCCATGGTTCCAGTAATCAAACTTCAAGGTCCAACACCAAAATCGCCAGAGAATTCTAACCATGGCTTCTCCATGCTCTCCACAACACCCCTACTGTGCATTGAGAACCTCGATTTCAAACACAAGCATAGAATTCGGCATGATTCCCCATGCGGGGAAACCTCCAGCTCCATACGCATAGTCAGGCGTGCACTGCAAAAAGACCGACACGCAAACAATTTCAGAGCAACGGTGGCAAAGTGTAACAAGAGTTCTCCAGAGAGGTAGATGCAGAGCACGATGCAGAAGTATGTGTACGCCCCAAAACGTCTGATTATGGTTCCCATTGTTAAACTACCTTTATTTTTGTTGAGATTGTGAGCAACTGAAAGAAAATTCCAATACATCTTAGAATGTATTCTTTAGACTCCATATAGATAAACAGAGAATTTTTCAAAGTACTCATTACATGAGTAYCCAAATCTAACCATAGGTTCTCATGTATAGACGGTGTACACATCTAGGGAAAGAGTCTACAGAGGTCACTCTTTCGGGTCATACTCGCAATTAGGTCTAAACAAATTGAACAAAGACAAGGATGTGTACGTACAGTCAGACGCGCAATTTCACCCACGTTCATGCTCAACACCCCTTCGTCCCAGCCTGGGAAATGAAATGAAGTCGTTAGTGAGAAAAAGCACCTTGGCTTGCAAGCAATGGAAATCAACACTGTTACCTGACATATATGAAGATTTGAAAACAGGTTTCCTACCTTTGATCACTTGCCCCACCCCTAACTTGAACTTAAAGGGCTCCTGGCCTGGATCCTTCGTACTGCAGAAAGTCGCACATCAGAACTGTCATCTTCATGCCACCTCGAAAGGACYTCAACTTGACTCCATTCAATYGCGTATATGTGCTAATCGACACTACCGAATGTAMTTAACATTGCGACATCACAATCACCCAACCTAAGTTCAAAACCTTCTACCGAAAACAGGGAAAAGAAGAAGAAATAGTRTAAAAATGCTTCCAAAGCTCTGTCCACAAAACTTTGGCGAACACAATGAACTGACAATGAACTAAGGCATCTTTCGTTAAGACATTTGTAAAAAACGCTTCAAGCAAAATAAATTACCTCCAGAACTTCTCCTTCAGGTCCTTGTTCTTGCCTGCAACAAGCAAACACAAAGTACAACACAATTACGCAAACCCTAGACCAGGAAGCTCTATTACCACAAGCACAACCCTAAACCTCTTCCCAACTCTCAAAATTCTCAGCTCTCCTATTCCCAAAACTCCAACCCTTAACTCGTTCTCCCGCAACCTTCGTCCAAAGCAAGAATTCAGAATATTTTTTTGCCAACACCACGAAGAGAGAGAGAGAGAAGCACAAACCATAGCCAGTGCAGTGGACGGTGACCGTTTGGCCACGGTTAGGCTTGGTGCTGGTCCCAGCTCTGATGATCTCCTTCTCAAACCCCATGTTGACAACGTATCTGTGTATTACATTACATTACAAACATTACACATTACAAATATGCTTCAGAATATTACAACCACATATATGCACAAAATGGAACAAACTTCACTGAAGAATGAGTGCGCAAATGCAATTGTGCGGTTGAAGAATTACGAAACTTGCCTGCGATTCTCCGAAGACGATGATGTCGATAGAAATGGAGAGCAGGGGAGGACGAAGACAACTGACGGACTTCGAATTCTACAGTAAATACTGGATAGTAGGGATTTACACTCAACCTCCTGTAATTGCACTGCTCAGTTTCAGTATGGGAACAAGTGGGAACGAACTGGGACGTGTCACGTGTTTTCTAAGCTTGGCATGTGGAAGTTGTTCAATCAAATGTGTCCATGACATGAGATATTGATGGGAAAACTTATATTGGGATGTGCAATTGCAAAGTGTGTAAGGTGAAAACATCCCAACCTGTCAAAATAAGTATTTCAACATAGTTGGAGGCATCTATTTCAAAACAAGACATGAGGGCCCTAGAGAACGAAGTTCCCCCGTCAGGGAAGCGTAAGCGTCTCCTGACGGGGCCCATAAAAAAACATTTTTGTGGTATTAGTAATTGAAATTCATGAATTATAAAAAATATATATAATTTATGGATAAGACATGGAATTACTATGGGTTTTCAAACTCGAGGCTCCATAAGCATTTGAAACCATCACATACTTTGTTTATAAATCCTAAATTTAGAGGACCAATAGGTAACAAATGGCAAGATAGTGTTTAACCTCTAAAGTTTGAAGAGTTCTCTCAAGGGACTATTGAAGTCGGGCTTGACCCATGATCAACATCTAGAGTCATCTAATTCTAATCATTCAAGAACTACTTTCCCGCTCATTGCTTCCTACTTTCTTGCTCACTTATGTGTCATGAACCTATTGGTCCAAACCTTGAAAAATGAAAAACACGCATTCCTAGGAGAAAATGAAAATCTCTTCCAACCTTGGTCGGAAATACAACACCCTATTGATTGGTGATGGGGTGCCGATTAGTAATGAGTCCCTCTACTTCTAGTTATTAATTTTTTCCTGTATGTAAGTTGTACAATTTAAAATGATTTGAAATTTTATCAAGCGTGTAGCCAACTTGCCTTGAAAAATGAATCCACACAATTACAACCATTTTGAATATTTTTACATACATATGTGTCCTTGTGAAGTGTAGTTTCTAGAATTTTTGCAAGACCAAAAAAAAATTTATGTTAGTTCAAACGCTAATATCTTGCAATTTACACTATGGGAATTTCTGAAATTTTTTCTACATCTTCTTAAACAAGTGTACTACTAGATCCTACAATTATATGTGTCTTAAATGTTTTTTTCCTAAAATTGAATACTTGTATTAGAAATGACAATTTTGGAGCGTTTTCGGTGAAACCAGAGTAAAAAAACTCAAGGGATTAAACACCCAAATCTTTCAAGCAATGCAATCAAAAGTTCTAAAATTTCTTCTATATATTATTCATACCAATCTAGTGCAAGATCTTATAATTGGATATGAAAAAAAAATGGTTAAATTTTGTGTTGTTTGCAATAAAATAACAATTTTGAGTAGTTTTTGACAAAAAAATGGTCTTGGAACTTTAGGATTTTATGGCACTTTCGAAGACACTTTCAATAGAAGTCTACTTATAATGAATGGACATAGGGATAGTTTAGTGTGTTTTCACCTTAACCCCTAAAAGACCGAGCTGCATTTTTTAAGGCCCAACAAATTTTATAACTTTTGACTACATGGATAAAAAGTTATTGTATGATATGTTGTTTATTTCTCAACCCATGCAGTCTCAACAAATTAAAAAAATCACATTTTTGGAAACAAAAATTGGAAATTAGTTTTCTAGATTTATATCTACATAGAAAGCTTTGAATCATTCAATTTTGATTAATGAAATGAAAGTTATGAAGATTTTTAGTTTGCGGGCAGTTATGGATTTTCTACTCTAAAACTTGCTCTAAAATAAACTTTGAAGTTCATCATTTAACTCAATTTTAAATATTTTTGAAAAAAAATATAAATATTTGTTGTAGATTGGTTATTGCATTATCACAACCATTAAGATTGGCATTTTCAATTACATAACTAAATTCTTAACAATTAAGTATTTTGAATCATTGTCTATTTCTTTCTCCTTACTATTTTTTTCCTATATGTTGTACAATTCCAAATGATTTGAAATATTTCAAGAAAGTAGCTAGCTTGCTTTGAAAAATGAATGCAAAGATGAACCACCAATTTGAACATTTTTTCATATAAATGTGACCTTTGCCTTTTGAGTGGATAGTGACATACAAGATTTTTACTCGTTTATTTTCTGATTCCTCCACATTTAAATTTAAAAATTGGCTTTCCATAGGTATGAATTGAGTGGAACCTAGATTGAAATTGAACAAATTTTATACATCTCGTCAGGTGTGATGCCTACCTTCTAAGTTCTTATATTTTACAGAAGGGATTCCACCGGCAAACAATATGGGTTATAAAGAAAGCTTTTGAATGTATGTATTCTATGCGTGTTTTCATATGTAACCCATATAAATTAAATATATGTATTTGTATTTTGTATTTATATTGAAAATGAAATCAACGGCAGGGAGGGGGGTAATTTTTTTTCTAGGATATGATCCAACAGCTTCTATTTTTTTGGAGGGGTAGGTGGGCACAATAGAGATGGTTGCATCTTTTTAGTGGATAGTGATCTTGTGAAGTGAAATTGCCTAGTTTTTTGCAAGGCCATAAAAATGAATTTGTCAATGTAAACGCTAATATCTTGCAATCTACACTATGAAAATTTCTGAATTTTTTCTACATCTTCTCAAACTAGTATACTATAAGATTCTATGAAACAAAATTGTTTCAAAAGTATTTTTCAAAACTTTTGATCTTTATTTTCAAACATATATTTTTCCAAGTCTCGCTACAAGGTTATCAGTATGCTTAACTAAAAGACCTCAAATATACAACAGTAACAGATATGTTGGTTTTAGATGCATATGTTTTGTTATTGTTATTAAGTATATTTATTTAATTCTCCCCGTATAAAAGTGGTACCAAGTGTGGCACTTGTTGTCTACATCCACATGCCTTATTTAGAATTATTTACTTAACCCCCAAAGGACCAAATTTCCCTCAGGAGACACTTGGAATTTTGGGTAGGTTCGTGTTACCTCAATTTTTGACATGATTTTTTGAAAAAAAACTGGATATAAAAAATCACATTAGCTTTCTAATAATGTAATTTTTATTTCAATTGGTGACCAAAAGCAAGAGTTATGCCACCCTAAGTCCCAAAAGCAGTTTGCCAGGCAAAACAATAAAAACACCAAAACTTGAATTTTTTTGTTTTTTGTTTTTTGTGTTTTTCCAAAGATTATGATTCTGCCTACATGTGAAGCTTTGATTCATTTTGTTTGGATTAATGAGAAAGTTATGGACAATCTTATTTTTAAGGAAATATAATCATGTTTTTGAGGACACGATTTATAGAATTTAATTTTGAACGCCATTTTCACAATTTTCATAATTATTTTTTGATTGGGTAAAGTTTGTTTCCAAAAACAATCTCATCGTTGGGATTATGGTGTTTTAATTCCATCTTATAGCTATTAACAATTTAGTGTTTTGTTCAATCTTAGACCTACTTCTATTTAACATTTTTAATGAATGAAAATCAAGTGTGTGTTTTTTGAATTTTTTTTCCACAACTTTTAGCTTAGATGTTCAACATAAATAATTTTAAGTTCAATGTCCGTAGTGTAAAAAAAATCCACAAATGGCAGTCAAAGTCATCTAGAATTGCAAGGCAATGTTCAAAATAACTTTTTTCTCCAACTTTCAATGATGATATCTTCCAATTGGTGTAGTCAAACTTCATGAAAATGTTTTACGACGTGATTTGCGACAAGTGAAGTACAAAATTCTATGCTTATATTCTATGGAAAATATTTATTATTATTTTTTGGGTGAATGCAGTAGACATGGCAATTTTGAGTGGTTTTGAAGCACAAAATGCCTTGGCCCTTTAGGGGTTAAGGTAATACCACTGGAAGATTGAAGGGTGATTGCAAGAATCACATGTCAATTTTGTTGCATTTGGCTAATTTTTTTGAGGGTACTTTAAAATTAGAAAATCAATTTTAAATTTAAAAAAAAATACAAATAATGTATATACCTTTAAGAAGAAGATATACTAAGAAGGAAAAGTATAAAAAAATTCTCTAAGTAGGAGAACTTGAAAAGTGCTAAGTCTCAAGAAAATACATACTTTCATATTTTACTTAGTAAAAACTAGCATAAAAACTTCAAAAATAAAATAAAAATTGGCCTTTTGAAACAACTTTATGTAAATGTCTAGTTTTAAAAGAAATCCACCAAAATCATTTTTCATTATTCAAAAATTCATTGCAAATGGTGCTCACTTTAGGCCAATCTATAACTCACTTGCAATAGACAATCAAAAATTCCTTTTCTAGAAAGTTGTATTCCCATATTATAAAGCACCCCACGAAGTTTCATAACTTAACTTTTCAAAAAAGGTACTTGATAGTACTAAAAACCACCAAAACTACAAGTGTGACATATTATCAAAATTCAAACTTGATCATTTAAGTAATTTTACTAAATTTGAAAAAAAATCGTGTTTATTTTCCATACCATCAGAAAGTTTGCTTCCAAATTTCTTGTTCTTTAGAGCGTTTTTGAAAAAGTTATGGACTCAAACAACTTTCACACGCAACTTGTGACGCAATTAGTGCAAGTGTTATGATGTTGAAGTAGTCGCTGACTCACAGATAGAATAGTAGGTGCTATCTCCAGATGACAGTACTCGTAGTGAATTGTCAGTTAAACAAAGCGATCTACTAGATACCTYAAGCTCTCCACATAAGCTTATCTTATCTTTTACACATCTAAATTGAGTAATATATATTCATCTTTCCTATGCCAGGGGGAAGAGGAAGTTTTTCTCTTGTTCATTTTATATTGTTGGTGATGCTTAGAGTTTGTACCTTCACCTGTTGTTTGTGTATTCACCTTAACACGTTATCAGCACGAGACTCTCCCTGATCTCTCAACTTTTATTTTAGTTTTCATTCTCTCTTGTTTTTAGAGCCTTGCCGTCCTAGAGATAAGTCCGAAATCCCTGCCAAACCTTACTCAATTGATTCAAAGTCTAAAGTTAAGTCTCATGATACCCGTACATGTCACAAGTGCAGTAGGGTTGGGCACATTGTTAAGAACTGTAGAGCTTCCGATTACCTTTTGAATATTTTCAAGGAATTGCAGCAGCTCAAGGCCGGGCACAGAGAGGCCTATACACTTGATGCCCCCTCGATAGATGAGACAAACCTAGAAAATTATATGGTAAGCACGATACAGTCCGTAGATCAACCTAATGTAGCTCTATTGGATAGTGCCACCATGCATACGATTTTGCAAGATCAAAAGTATTTTGACTTCTCCGGCCTAGCCAATTCCTGGCAAGTGTGTGGCATTACGGCCATTGCAGGAACTGGGCTCTTTGCAAAGTTCCAGTGGAAGGGGAGATATAGCGAATGATACCAGGGGAATCAAAACCTACGTATATCCCTTCCTACCAGCGGCTACCAATGGTTTTTCTCTGTGGTTCAGCTAYRGGAACCCATACYCTACACCYGAAAGTTTTAAAAAGAGAAACGTTAGGAATTTGTCCCGAAAGTAACTCTAAAGGGGAATGAYCATTAAGGAGAGTAGGACGGAATCTAAGAAGAGTAGCAGCATGAAGAACGGCATGGCCCCAGAACGTAGGGAGTAGCTTTGCATGCAGCAAAAGCGGCCGTGTAATTAGCTGAATTTTCTTAATGAATGCTTCAGCTAAACCATTTTGGGAGTGTTCATATGGAATCGAATAGGTGAAGGTGATCCAGAGGCTACACAATAATGTTCAAAGTGTCTTAATCGAAACTCCTGGGAATTATTCATCCTCAAAGTTTTCAAGAGGTAGTCCGGATAATGAGCTTGGTACTTAATGAGCATAGCTAATAGCTTGGAAAAAAACATATTTCTTGTGCTAAGCAATGATACCTCAGAATGAATCCCGGACGTATCTAGAAGGACTAGAGAATATTTGAAAGGTCTAGAAATAGGGTAATAGGTCCGCAAACATCACCTTGTAAACGCTTTAGCTTTGGTGAAAGCTCCATTGGTAGTGTCCACCTTGAAGGGCGCTTGATGAGCTTTCCTTGGGAACAAGCAGCGCACTCCCCCACCTCGTTAGCGTCGCTAGGGCACATGTTATAGCCTGCTAGTAATGGCAACATACACCTGAACATTGTAGTTCAGGGGTGCCCCAACCTGGTGTGCCATAATCTAATTTTGGCTGGAAACATGATAGAGAAAGCAGAGCCCAAGGGTTGTTTAATTCTAGTAGCTGGATGCATCAAAGCCGGTCTAGTAGTACCGCTGATGTGAATTGCATATAGGCCATTAACTCCTGCACGTGTAGTGGCAAGGAATCTCTGCCCTTGCCTAAGCTCCAGAACCTCTTTACCATTCCTCACCGTAGTGAGAATGTGGACTCCGTTTGCCCGTAGGTCTCGGTAGCTGATCAGGCTTGGGGTGGTTGACGGAGCATATATTGCTTTCGCAATTTGGAGGAGGATCCGCCCAGGCAAAATCAGAGTTGTTTGGCCCTCATGGAACAACATGTTCCATTTTCCTGCAATGGTGGTAAATCCACACACTTGCAAAGAATTGGCGAGGCCGGATAAGTTAAAATACTTCTGATCTCGCAAGATCATATGCGTGGTGGCACTTAGGGTTGTCCGGATGTTCGGATGTCCAGAGTTACATCCAGACGTCTAGCATCCGCGGGCGCTGCCCCCTAGACGTCCATCGACAATCGGTCGAGCCGTCCACCCTGTCCGCAAAGGCCGTCCGCCACAGGGTTCTCAAAAAAAAATTATTTTTTTCTTTTTTTCTTTTGGGCGGACAGACAAGCAGATGGCTTGGTGTGTGAGGTGGATCCCAAATAGTCCGCCCCATCACAACCCTCAAGGCCATCCAGCATCCGTCCAATGGAAAAAAAAATTAAAATTTTTTATTTTTATTTTTCGCAGACGAGCGGATGGCCTGGTGTGTGAGGCGGATCCCAAACAGCCCACCCCATCACAACCTCAAGGCCATCCAATGTCCATCCAACGAAGAAAAAAAAATTGGTGAATCGGCAGACGGCAAATCCAACGGCCACGACTGGGCAGCTAATTACACGGCCGCTTTTGCTGCATGCAAAGCTACTCCCTACGTTCTGGGGCCATGCCGTTCTTCATGCTGCTACTCTTCTTAGATTCCGTCCTACTCTCCTTAATGRTCATTCCCCTTTAGAGTTACTTTCGGGACAAATTCCTAACGTTTCTCTTTTTAAAACTTTCRGGTGTAGRGTATGGGTTCCYRTAGCTGAACCACAGAGAAAAACCATTGGTAGCCGCTGGTAGGAAGGGATATACGTAGGTTTTGATTCCCCTGGTATCATTCGCTATATCTCCCCTTCCACTGGAACTTTGCAAAGAGCCCAGTTCCTGCAATGGCCGTAATGCCACACACTTGCCAGGAATTGGCTAGGCCGGAGAAGTCAAAATACTTTTGATCTTGCAAAATCGTATGCATGGTGGCACTATCCAATAGAGCTACATTAGGTTGATCTACGGACTGTATCGTGCTTACCATATAATTTTCTAGGTTTGTCTCATCTATCGAGGGGGCATCAAGTGTATAGGCCTCTCTGTGCCCGGCCTTGAGCTGCTGCAATTCCTTGAAAATATTCAAAAGGTAATCGGAAGCTCTACAGTTCTTAACAATGTGCCCAACCCTACTGCACTTGTGACATGTACGGGTATCATGAGACTTAACTTTAGACTTTGAATCAATTGAGTAAGGTTTGGCAGGGATTTCGGACTTATCTCTAGGACGGCAAGGCTCTAAAAACAAGAGAGAATGAAAACTAAAATAAAAGTTGAGAGATCAGGGAGAGTCTCGTGCTGATAACGTGTTAAGGTGAATACACAAACAACAGGTGAAGGTACAAACTCTAAGCATCACCAACAATATAAAATGAACAAGAGAAAAACTTCCTCTTCCCCCTGGCATAGGAAAGATGAATATATATTACTCAATTTAGATGTGTAAAAGATAAGATAAGCTTATGTGGAGAGCTTRAGGTATCTAGTAGATCGCTTTGTTTAACTGACAATTCACTACGAGTACTGTCATCTGGAGATAGCACCTACTATTCTATCTGTGAGTCAGCGACTACTTCAACATCATAACACTTGCACTAATTGCGTCACAAGTTGCGTGTGAAAGTTGTTTGRGTCCATAACTTTTTCAAAAACGCTCTAAAGAACAAGAAATTTGGAAGCAAACTTTCTGATGGTATGGAAAATAAACACGATTTTTTTTCAAATTTAGTAAAATTACTTAAATGATCAAGTTTGAATTTTGATAATATGTCATACCTTGCAATCACCCAGAAATTAATGCGTATGAGCTTTTGTTTGACTAACAACTTATCTTGTGTATTTTCTTCTACTGTATACAAATTGTAGGGATTTAAAGAAAATCAGTAAAAAAACATGAGAGAAACTTCTCTACAAATTTAATACTTGTGAGGTTGTCATAATATTTTTGATTTTTTTGTTTTAGGTCTCTAATAGCATATTTCATTTATGGAATGATCTTCAAAAATGGGGAAAATTTACACTACTAGAAAATGTTGTTGTTTTCAACATTTTTTTCAATATTTCTAGGACAATATATTTTATGACATCATTTCTAACACTAAGGTTTCAAAAATCAAGATGACTTGAGATTCAAATCATTTTGACACTTTTTCAACACTAAAATGAACAAAGTACACACATAAGTTAAAGTTAAAAAATCATGAATGAAAAAATGCATTCTTGTATTAGTACAATAATAATTATTACAATAAAGGAATCAAAATTATTGTACTAATACAAAAATGCATTCTTGTATTAGTACAATAATAATTATAATTATTTGTATTAGTTGTGTATTACAATAAATATCTTCAAATCTATTCAAAGTTAAACTTATAGATCAGCTATGAGTGTAATTGACATCTCAAGTCTTTCATTCACCAAGAATCTTCAAACTCCATTCAAATGAAAATTATCTATATTTTTCTTACTATATAATTGTTTTTGACTTATACATATGTCAACTTTTAAAAATACCAATGGAAGTGGGTCTTAAATGATATACAACAATATGTAGTAAAATAACCAAGTCATTAAGGCATAAAAAAAGACCATAGGCAATTTTTGGAATGATTATGAAAGTCGCCTCAACAAGTGAGAGTATGAGGTAGTTAGCTTTGGAATTCATTTTACTTCCAAATTGTAATTGCTTTTTGCTTCGAATTTTTTTGGATTGTAGAGTGCAAAGGATACTATAACATTCATGTTTATTCTTTTGGTTTTTGTGCACTTAAGGTAAAACATCCCATTTTTGTTAGATGACCTATAGTGGACACCTAATCACCCCATGACAATTTTAAAGACCATAATCAATGTCTAACCTGACCTCCATCGAGTGATTAGTGGTCTCATTAGAAGCACCCTACTTTTTGAGTGTAAATCATTCAACCAACAAATTTCTCTACTTGATGTGGCAGGCTCTCGGAGAAGGTTTTACTGGATCTGATCTTATTACKAGTCGATATGGCTCCCACGTGCTTCGGCAGCTCCTATCTTTGTGTAGTGGTATTCCTATTGAGACTTTGTCCAAATCTGGAGCTGGAGGGAAGGGAAATAATTCGCTCGCAGAACGCCTTGGAACCAAAGGATCAAAATTTAAAGGGGCTGGAGCCAGTCGACTTCGCGGTCATCGTTTTGGGGACCAGCTGCATTTGCTCGTGGGAAACCTTTTGAAAAGTTGTGAAGGTAAAATGGAGGAGTTGCGGTGCAGTTCAGCTGGAGGCCCAGCATTACAGGTAGGTCCCTAAGAAATTGATGTGAATGCCTTTTCTTTTGCAAACAATTGATATGATTATCCCTTCAAAGGCCACAACATTTCTAGTCATCTGTGTCTTTGTCATCCAGTTTATGCTGCGAGCACTTGAAGGGGACGAGGCAGCCGTGACTCATAGTATACAACTGATGCTGGAGTGTGCTGGAGAGGATGAACCAAAGGAGGGATTGGTGTTGGAGAATGCTTCTGTGGAAAAGATAGTGGACATGATACAAGACTCTAGCAGCAGCCATCTCATGGAGGTCAGTTGAATGATATGAGAGGAGTCTAGTAATGGCTTCTGACTTTGAAGGCAATTGGAGATCAATTTGAGGCTTTTTAATATTGTCGTTTGGTTTTGGTGCATGGAAATCTATATTTTTAAGTAAGTTTTATGGAAATTGACGAYTCATTGTACTGACAGGTAATGCTTCAAGTTGCTTCTGATACCTTATATCTGGAGATGTTTCAACGGTTTTTTAGGCACCGACTGCTCCAATTATCCGTGCATTCGTCTGCCAACTTCGTGATACAAGCCCTCATTGCCTCTGCACGGCATCCGGGTCAGGTCCGCTGCCTTCCTTCCCTCCAAATTTGTCGTCTTCTTACGTTCTTGCGTTGGACCTGACTTCCTTCTTTTGGAAATTTTGTAAGGTGTTTCTGAGAAAGACACGACAAAGCATTGATGAATTGCATAATGCAGATGACTATGATGTTGGARGAATTAGAGAACAGYTTCACAGAGATTCTTGCGGAGCGCAGGGGTACAGTTGTTGGTGCTCTCCTGGCTGCTTGCTTACGGTTTCGTACGAAACAGCGTGAGGTACTTGAATTCAGCWACTGAGTGAAGTGAAATGTTTYCATCAGTTTGGGTCATTTTTRTAGGAGTTGCRTACTTCGWACTCATCTTATATCAGGCATTACTCATTGTTTTTTATTGTGTTGAGTCTGTTTGTATGCGAACAAGGGTTTTCGTCTTATGAGTGGTCATGGTTGCAGGTGTGCAGAGCGCTTACTCGTGCAATTAACCCCGACACACCTTCACCGAATCGCATTGTTCCTCGGATGCTATTTCTTGAAGGCCTATCGGGAACTGGCAGGTTTCCAGAGGAATGGAAACCACCCTTTGGCTCCCGTATGTCAGTTCTTGGGTGTGCTATGCTACAGACTGCGTTCAGCTATCCAGAGGTACAAATTACTTACTAATGATACCAACAGTAATCCTGATTTTCAATTACCAGGAAATCTATGGTATCTGTTTTTTACATAACTATGGCGGTTTTATTGTGCAGATCTGTAACTTACGTATTTTGATTTTCATGCAGGATTGCTGCCAGCAATTTTGTGCAAGTATGGCGGCTCAGGAGCCTAATGACGTCCTTGAGGCAGTGAGGGATCCCGGAGGGAGCCGAGTAGTTGAAGCTTTTCTTTCKTCTGTGGCTGCTCCAATGAAACATAAGCATCGCCTTATATCTAAGTAAGCTTTTCAGGAGGCGGAGAATCTTTGTTTTTGAATTGGAGTCGTATACCTGCAGCTAATATCTTCTATTTTGAATTTCACCCCTTTATGCTCTTAAGAAGTTTTAGTTTTTGGGCTTCCAACCTATGCTTGGCTAGGTTTTCTAAAGAACTACATATTATTTCATCTGTACTACAAAGCAGAAAATGCTCGTCGCAAATGAATCTTGATGACTCTATGTGGTCTGCGCCTAGTTGTGTAATCACGTCGCCATTTATTGACTSGAAGTATTTTCCTTGAACATTGATCGTATCTTAACTACTTCTCGGCACTTTTATGGCTCCTCATGTCAATCACCCATTGCCGCAGGTTAAAAGGACATTTTGCAGAGCTTGCACTTTCTCCGATCTGTTCTTACACAGTAGAGAAATGCTTCTCAATCGGTGACATAAAGCTGAAGGAGATGATTGCTGCTGAGCTAGCTTTGTCTCAATCAGAACTCTCAAAGACCCGACATGGTCCATACTTGCTTAAACGATGTGACATCGYCTCGTACGTGATCCATCCATATCTTTTTCTTGGACATTGAGGTTACATGTTCATATTGTGTGAAAGTGGCTGTAAGACCACTCTCTCCAGTGAATGTCTGGTTCTTCCTTGAGGGTTGTGCTGTTTTCAAGATGTGCAGAATTTACAAGGGTGTATTTCACGTGTGCACAGATATGCCAAAGGTCCGGAGCAATGGAGGATGCGTGAAAGTTCTAAACAAGGAACTCGAGAGGCKTATGCAAACATTTTCCAAGCAGAAGAGGGTACACCAAACCCTGAACCTGATTCTGAAGCTGTACCATCTGCTGGTGAAGGTAACAAGAAAAGAAAGTCTATTGAGGAAAGAACGCATAATAAGCAAGAATCAGCGGTTGCTCTTGAGCCTYCTTCTATCAGTGCKCTTGAGTTAGATGGAACTATGGCACAGTTAGGATTCAACATGAGTAAGTTCCCGCATAGCAATAAGAAGAAAAGAGTTGCTGGTCAACAACCGCAACTATTGTCCTTTGAGCCTGAGGAAGGTGCGGTTGTGAAGAAGGATGAGATTGATGTTCTTTTYAAGAAGGAAAAGACAGGAGAGAAGACTAAGAACGAGAAGAAGGGTGATAAAAGTGCAGGGAAGAAAGAGAAGAAAGGAAAGAAGCGGAATAAACAAGACAGGGAGGTAGAGACTGAAGTTGTCCAAGTTGAGAGTGCGGCTGTTGCGGACTCACTGAAAGCCGTATTGGGAGCTTTGGAGGGGGGATTGAAAAAGAGTAAGAAAAAGAAAGGTGATGGATCTGCTAAGCAGAGAACCCAGAACGTAATGATTTGAGAATTGATTGGTATGYTGGCAGACCAATTTTTTGACCCGTGTTAGAAATAGTAGAAGTAATAGTTTAGGGGTGTGCACGTAAATTCAGAGGTTTTAGTAATAGTGGACACAGCTCACCCTATTGGTATTAGATGTTTCACTAGGCGAAGGAGAAACGTGTACAATAGATAGTGGATTTTTATTGAGCTTCCATACCCAATCGGCACTTCGTTATCCCAATTCATGCATCCTGCAATGTTGGCTAAGAGCACTGTCTACACATCTACTGCACCTGACATAATCCTCTATTGTTAGTTTCTGTACTGTACAGTACAGTAAGGTTCAGTTCTCCGTAATGATGCATGTTGCACCAAGGGTGAAGGAAGGTGGAGTAAAAATTTTAACGTTGTGGGGTTGGCAAGATTTTAGACACARCAATCTTCGATTTTGCAAGTTATTTGTTTGCTCATTGTTGACATGAACGTATCTAATGCCTTGCACAAATCATAAACTGATGGATCCAGTCCCGTTTCTCAAGAGTAAGACRAAAAGCACTTTTACATCATGCTTTGGTGAATACCCATCCGATTTAGTAAACTCTTAAAAACATTCATAATCAATAAATCAGGCATGGCAAATCCCCTTCCAATCTCATGGCTATTATGATAATAAGTCCAAGCCAAGAAAAGAAAATATTTGAAATATCTCATTGGAATAGCTTAGAAATGACCCATTTTTTTTTAGCTCTGAGGACCAAGCTAAGAAGATCCAAAATTCTTGGTTCTTGTCTCTTGACCAATGTTTGAAATGATACAAAAAAAATGTAGTAAGGAGCTTCTCAAAAAATACGAACAATTTTGGCAATTGGGTATCTTTTAAGCCTCTTTTGATATAACCCACATCAAATTTTGAATWTGGTAGTATGTAACTAATTGAAGATAGCATAAACCTTCCAAAATAATCTAAATTTAGTTTTCAAATCACATTCTAAGAAGAGTCAACTTTGTTAGCTATGCCGGAGCATTTTTGAGGAAAAATATTTTCTTTTAACTTCAAGCCCTATAATCTAGCAATATGTGAATTCAAAGTTATTGAAATTTTTTCAAATGTTCCAAATATTTATCTCTAACTTTTTGCTATGTGGATTTCAATTCCTTTAGTGCACAAGAAATTATTATAGAGTGATTAGTGTGTTGCCACTTCACTTAACTTTTTTGCATTGCAAGGTGATTTAGAGTAAGCTAGACTCTATATTTGCTTATGAAACATTCCATGCGGGTGTATCTAATAAGAATAAGATTTCAATATTGGAGAGATGCTAATCCATCAAGAGTATAAATTTTACTCCAAGAGGGCTTGAAATTTGTTGATTCTGGTTTGCAAGAATGAAAAAGAGGTTTTATTTCGCACTTTAAATGTTATAATCTTTCAATCCACATGGTCAAATGGGATGAAATTCTTCCAACACATTTTCATAGCAATCTACTAAACTTTTGTGCATTCAAAGTTAGAAAAAAAACTTTCAATCTTAAACAATACACTTATATTTCTTGAAAATCACCCACTGTCTTTCAGGAGTTAACCCCTAAAGGACCATCGTATTTAGAGGCCCAAAACTCCCCTTCCTTGCCGTTGATCTTGATATGAACACTGGAATACGGCATATTGAGATACAAATATTGGGATATGAATACTGAGATACGATATGCATATTATATATACAATATATATACGGATACAGAAATGAACACGAAACCCAATTAACCCATATCAATTGTCAAACAATTTCATTTCAAAAAATATAAGACTAAGGGGGGTACTGGGATTTTTAGGTTATTTTCAGATTGGATTATTTTTCATACCCCCCAATAAAATTAGAGGGGTTATAAAAAATAATCCAATTTGAAACTTGTGTGTTAGTATTTCCTCAAAAGAGAGGTCAAATCAGCTATGACTTCCAAGTGTTAATAGCTCAATAACCAAAAAGATTGTGTAAAAGCACCAATCTCATTGAGATATGTACATTTTAACTAAGGGCATGTTTACACCAAAGAACTTTGAGTTGGAGCCCAAAGAAATGGAGTGTTTTGATTGAAAGATAGTCATAGTACCTAGCTTTTGGGTTTACACCAAATAGAACTTGGGTTATAGTCCATCATTTTTTCAGTGGATGATAATCCTTGTTGGAATCCTACATGGCTTAAGTGGATAATGACTTCCCGGACCTAAAGGGAGTATTTCTTGGGAAGCTCTTGGAGGTTTCCAACCCCCAAGTCTAKGAGGAATATTAGGAARACYTTTTTCATCCAATCATTTRTATTTGTTTATTGCTTATTTCTCGCCRTTTTTTGCCTAATTAATTTTTKGCCTGATTTTTTTAGGRTTGTTATTGGCCTGATTTTTTTGGCTTAATTTATTTATGGTCTTTTTGGCCTTAAAAAATTCAGACCAAGTGTAAATTGGGACATGACTCATCTCTTTTGGTTAACACCAAATGTTTGGGCCACTTCCTACTTATAAGTCCCTTGTTTCAAGCATGGAACCCCACTTACAATGGTCTCATCCATTGAACAAGGAACCACTTGTGTTCATGGATTGGAACCCAAGTTTTTTGGCGTGGAGTTGAGGTTATAATGTTAACCCTTGAACGTTGACATAGACGCTTGACGTCTGATGGATGACAAAGAATCTTCCTATGTGGGATGAAATTGCAACTATTCATACTTGGAATTTTATGTGGAAAGGGGAGATCTTCTATTGTACTTTGAATTTCAATGAGTGCTTTTGGTTTTTTTGAACCAATGATTGCCACAAGATCAAAATGGATGATTTTAGGGTCAGTGAGGTTTGTCCTTCAACAATCAATCTATGGGTCATTGCACAAAACACTTAAAGTCATTTGTCACATCCTAGTTTTTGATTTTTTTGGCCATAGATTTTGTGTTTTAGCTCCAAATGACTCAAAATTTACAAAGAAGCTACTTATAACTATTATATATCTTTTCTGATTTTTGAAGAATTTTCAAAAATAATTTACTATTTTTAAACAACCCCAAAAGTTTCTCACAATGGGTGATTTAGGGGGGGGGGGGGGTTGCACCATTTTTCCCTCTAAAAAACGAATTTTGAGCTCAGATTTGGAGAAAATGGTATCTTAGTAGCCTCATAGCTACCGTACAAAGGAATTTTAAAAATTCAAATTTTACTCTGGTGTAGAAGTCCACAAAGAAAGCTTCTTTCTGCATTTTTTTTCCAAAGTTATGAAACATACTTTTGGTGAGTTTTTTTTGTTAAATCTGCCTATCAACAAAAAGTCTTTTCAAATGAAGAATTTTTAGGGTTTTCAAAAAAAAATCCTATTTTCTGCAAATTAAAATCTCCAAAGTGGTATTTTCTTCATTCGAGTTCTATGTGAGTTCTATGTCTAAGATTCGAGTGAAAAAAATACCACTTTAGAGATTTTAGTTTGCAGAAAATAGGATTTTTTTTTTAAACCCTAAAAATTCTTCATTTGAAAAGACTTTTTGCTGATAGGATTTAACCAAAAAAACTCACCAAAAGTATGTTTCATACCTTTGGAAAAAAAATGCAGAAAAAAGCTTTCTTTGTGGACTTCTACACCAGAGTGAAGTTTGAATTTTTAAAATTCCTTTGTACAATATCTATAAGGCTACTAAAAGACCATTTTCTCCAAATCTCAACTCAAAATTTGTTTTTTAGAGGGAAAAATGGTGCAGAAAAACCCCTAAATCACCCATTGTGAGAAATTTTGGGACTGTTTAAAAATAGCAAATTATTTTTGAAAATTCTTCAAAAATCAGAAAAGGTATAAATGGTTATGAGTAGCTTCTGTGTAAATTTTGAGTTGTTTGGACCTAAAAGACAAAAGTTATGGCAAAAAAAAAAATCAAAAACCAAGGTGTGACAAAACGCAACAAATAGTACAAGTGTTTCGTGCAATCACCCCTATTCACAAAAATAATGGGCCAACCTCGTGGATATATTCACAAAATTCAGGGTAGATATCTATAAAGTATTATGCAATTCAACAAGAAATCTTCTTCCATGAGTCTAGTTTGAGAGAAGGAAGACTTGCCTCAACATCTCCGTCAATTGGAGAATTGTCTACTAGGTTAGTCCTTGAAAGACCATTGGGTTCTCTCTATATGACCTGTACTGAGCCTTATAACTCTTTAATTGTGGTTTAATATACGATTTGTGATACATTGTTCTTTACGTACTATCATGATCATTAAATGATTTTGTATTAAAAAGTATTTGGTCAATGCTTTTCTGATCAAATACAACCAAATTCATAATGTACTACATGATCACATTTCCTTGATCCATGGCTTTTTTTTCCAATTCAGGGATGACTCGATCATTGGAATTGTTGGTACATGGTTGGTGGCAGATTCGGCAACACTTCCAGCAGCTCGTTGTAGTACGACAAATACATTTAGACAACTCTAAATGTAGACAAGTTTCATTGTTGTGGCAAGTTGTGAGTGGGAAGGAAGAGTTTAACTCTTAACCCCAAAATGACCCTGGAATTTYTTGAGCTTCTAGAATTTGCTCTAAATTGAACAAAAAGCCAACATTTTGATACGTTGTATCAATTCTTTCTGAATTGTAATTGTGTAAAATCAAACTAGACATGTTAGAGTTCACATTAGAAAAGAAAACACAATAATATCTCTTACGGATTGAAAGATTATAATGTTTGATCATGAGGGTGTTAAAACTGTGAAAGTGACTTGAAGTATTTCAATCCTCTTTTCACATGTCAAATCTAAAAAGTTGGTCACCAAAAAAATATGAGGTTAAAAGTAGTAACATGCATAACCCCAATCAATTTATAGGCTTCTCAAAATCTACTCTACAATTTTTTTAAATGAAATTCTAATGTGATTTTTTCTCAAAGATCTAGTGTATATGAGGCTCATTCCCAAGAGACCCCAACTCTACAAAAAGTCAAGATTGCAATGGACACCCATGCACAAATCTTGAATAGAAAAATCATAATCAATCATTTTCAAAATCAGATTTTTGAAGCTAAAACTAAACTTCAAAAAGAATTTTTCAAAAATATAAACTATTAAAAATAGTAATTTGGTAAGGTTTTGTTTAACTTAAAAAATTGGTCAAGGACACATTTTGTCCTCATGGTCATTTAGGGGTTAAAGGGAAGACTGGTGTCCATGGAAATCATTCATTTTGATAACGTGGGAATCATCGGTTTACAAAAATCCAAAAGCACTCATTGGAGGTGAAAGTACTGTAGAGGATCTCCCCTTGGGAATCATTGGTTTACAAAATTCGAAAGATGAATAGTTGCACTTTTGTATCATATAGAAAGATTCCTTATCATCCATCGTACACAAAACATTTGCCTGAACGTTTAATGGTTAAGATGTATGTTCTATTAATATTTAACCCCTAAAGGATCAAACTGCGTTTTTTGGCAACATAGCAATTGTGTAGAAATTTCAAAGAAAAATAATGAAAACTCCATCCATAGTGAGCTGCCCAAAATTGCTATGTTGCCAAAAAAACGCAGTTTGGTCCTTTAGGGCTTAATGCTCAAATTTTGACAATGATACTTAAACCTTTTAACAATCCAAATCCGTTCTTGAATTATGCATAGTTTTGCTTTCGTCCTTTTATAAATACATGATTGACTTCAATTTCATCTAATTGGCTGTACAAAAAGATTTTATTTACCAAATTCAAGCATTGCTTTGGATGAGTAGGAATTATCTAGACAAGACATCATACCCAAGCACTTTTTTCATTATCAATATGGGTATGAATATRGACTTTGAGTACATGCTCAATAGCATTATAAATGACCACAATTGCAAATCACTAGATTGAGTTATTGTTTTTTTAATTTCTTTTGAGTATTTAGAAATCTAAAATAAATTGAATGCTTCAAACTTAATTGCATTGACGGTCATTTAATTTATTTGCATTGAGATTTGCAAAAGGCATCTTTGAACTTCGCCAATTTCACCCAACACATGATAGTCTAGCCTTACAAGGTGTCATTAATTAGGTGATAGTCATATGAATAATGTTATTAAGGGCCACTTACACTACATCCCATGTTCCATTGAACTCTCAAAATCTGATTGGTGGAGAGTTGAAACTTGGACCTTCACACTATGCCCCAAGTCTCACATCACTCTCAAACACCTACATGAAAACACTTTTTGAGAGTTTTGGCACCAAGGAAGTGAGAAATGGACCACCTCCTCAAATGTAGACTGCTTGTACATTAGAAAGTGCAAAATGTACCACCAGAGAGCCTGTTCCATTTTTGAACCCGCTCCATTTTAGGACCTCCTACCTTAGTTGGAATCCCAATTATCTGTAACTTACATGATGCTCAAGTCTGTACCGACAATGGCCTCTTGGACAAGCTTGCCCGATCTCTAAACTTGTTCTATGGAGTTCCAGCATTTCCACAATCCACATCTGCTGGGTTTCTTTGTCGCAGGTGCCCGAGATTCTCGAAATACTGTAGAGAGAGAGTTTGATGTGTGAGGTTTGTGATTCTTCGAGGAACCCACCGATTTCAGCTTGCTCGTTGTGTTTGGGCTAATCCTTGTTTTTTTAGGGTACGATAAATTTTTCTTGCAATTCTTTAGTCTTCTTGCTTGTTGGAGCTTGTAGTCAATCTTGAGAAGTATGCAGTTCACTCAGAAACAGAGCTCTATGTTAGAGTTCACTGAAACGGTGTTTTGGAAAATGTTTTTGTAAATGCCATTCTCTTCTTGAATCGCTACTGGTCTTGGATGATGATGCTTTGCTTCACTTTCTTCCTTGTTCCTTAGGATGAGGTGATCTGCTTTCATATGTGCTTAAGAGCCTTCAGTGTTGCACTTGGAAATGAGCTTCCAGTCTCTGTGCAACGTTCACAGGAAGGCTATTTGTCGGATTTTCTTAGTCGAGCAGTGCGAGTATCTAGATTTGTTGCAGTTGGGGCTGGTGTCCACGCTTCTGGATACTGGAGGGCGAATCCTCCTACAGAAGATTGAGAATCCTTTGCATGTCTGAGCTTATTTTTGTTTGCCAGCTGCGATCGCAGGTACCAGCAAGTACTCTCCACAATTGTTAATTTTATGGATAGCTGTTGCACTGTGCGAGAAAGGTTCTTCTTGAATCCACCCTTACTTTATGTTAGTTTGGCTACTCTTAGGGTTCTTGCCATTCTCTCTTGTCCTCGTGGTTGTTGGAGCTTTGGGTCAGTCTTAGAATTATGTAGCTCACGAAGAATTAGAGATCTAGGTTAGTATCTTCCTGAAACATGACTATTCAGTAAACTAATGCGCAATGTTTTGTAAAAGTCATGATCGCTACTGGTGCTTTATCTTGGAAGATGCTGCTGAGCTTCACTTCTTCATTGTTCATTAGGATTGGGTGACCTACTTTAACCATTTGCTTCAAAATCTTCTGGATGCAGTTATTTCACTTGAAATTTATCGTCTTGTCGGCGTACAATCCTTCGCATTTCTAAGCTTGTTTTATGCTGGGCACAATCACAGATACTGGAAAGTAATCTCTTCAAAAATTAACTCCGTGGAGCTTGGAGAAGGAAGTGAACGACACGTCTCCTGACAGGATGTCATCCCCCATGCTTGGTATGCTTTACTCCTGTAGTAATCTGTTTGGTTGTATCAGTTGTTGTCTGTTAGCTTGGGAGTACATTGGTGGATGTGAAGACTATGTCGGTGGGTTTTGATGTTCTTGATCTTATGTGGTCGTCAATATTCAGCGGAGGTCTAGTTTTGTGGCGATGAACCAGTGCTGTCTGTTTCCATAACCTCGTCGAGCCTTCTTGTTGTTCGTAAGGTCGAGGATACTATTTGCGTCACTTTCAACATTCCAACGTATAGAGTGTGATTTTTAGAAGATGTATACAATTGTGAAAGATATTTGGGCTACAAGAGTCAATTTTGTTGAGATCGATTCTTGTCACACTTCATAAATTTCTTATGTGACTTCAGTATAGGAGGTTGCAGACCAATATAAGTTACAGTAGATAACCCATAATTTCTGTTTACAGATCAGTGTTCTTAGACAATAGCCAAGTCATGCTAATAAGGGTCAGTACAACATGATTGCCAACAAGTCCAACCGAGGTAGGAAAAGATGAGTTGCTGTTGGTAAGGAGTCAGTACGGGAGATCTGTTTAGATCCCGGTCACTGTTAGTATCCTTTACGTTGTTGATGTGGATTTTAAATCTATTCGYAACAGGTCCACTTGTGCATCGTCTGATTGAATTTACAATCTGTGCACATGTTCACAAAAAATGAAAGTCAAACTGTTTCCTTCATTTTTTTGTTTCTGTTTGTTTGTGCTGGCCATGTGAAGTCCACAGTAATGCAGTCTTGTCTGTCTGCCAGCTTTGAGCAAATCCATTTGAGTTTTGAATGKTTTGTGGGGTCTGGCCGTATCCTTTAGAAACTGGGTCTAGCACGTATGAACTAAAGCAATCACCTCGCAATGTTCAGGAGTCGAGAGGACAACTGCGCTGGCAGAGCATGCTGACCAGGATTTAACGGAAACGCCCACGGATATGGTTCTAATCAAAGATTTGAAGAACATAATGGCAATGGACATGGAGAAAGCTGCCCTGGTGGTGCTGGAGAAGAGCGGTTTTGGGGGTCCGAGGGATGAATTGCCCAGTTATCTTCAAATTGATCTGACTGCTATCGAATTCGAGGAGCCTTTATGCCCTGTTGTGCTAAGCAGCAAGCAAGATAAAGCACACGAGTTGGGTTGGGCTGCTTCAGGTTCTTGCGAGTGGTTGGGTTGTAAATTTGATCTCAAGAGGTTCAATTCTGCTGGAATTGATGTGCCTGATTGGAAAAACGAGCAGCTGCTGATGGAGGTTGGTTCTGTAGCGATGTTGCGTCACCCTCATATTGTCCGGCTGGTAGGGTTTGGGCAAGATGCAGAACAAATTGTTTGCCTAAAGGAGTTGATGGATTCTGATTTGCGATACTTCATGACAACAAAGTTGGAGTCTTTCCCAATACCGAAACCACGACCTTTCAAGCGTCCCGAAGAACTGGACATCATAACCCAGATTGCTAAGGGCATGCATTACATGCACACACAGCAATATGTGCATGGGGATCTCAAGTGCTCGAACATTGTGTTCAAGAAATCCGGCGGATATCTTGATGTGAAGATCACTGCACTTCGCGGCTATCAGAAACTTGGCAAAGTTTGGGATGCGGAGGCGTTCAAGCAAGCAAGTCAGACGAGGTGGGCCCGATGGACTGCACCCGAGGCTATTGATCTTTATGGTGGGAAGGAGCCTCCCAGCAAGTTGCTGAAGAAAAGCGACGTCTATAGCTTCGGGATGATTTGCTATGAAGTTGTGACAGGAAAGAACCCTTTTGATGGAATAGAAGGGGATGAACTACTGAAGCAGATCCATGCAGGCGTGAGGCCGGAGCTCCCTGGTGATTTGGATGAGGATCTCAAGGGGCTCGTAAAAAGGTGTTGGGATCATGACCCAAACAAGCGGCCAGAATTTGGTAAAATTATTCCCCTTCTGCATGACATCCGGTCCAAGAAGCCTGTTGTTGTGTGGAATAAACTCTTTATTAAAGACATGGTGCTGAGCCTCATGAACCAAGTTCATGGAGTCTTTACTGGACTGCTGGGGACGGTTCGGCAATGCAAGGACCCTGATACTGACCCTTCACATGATTCAAGTGTGTGGGGCGTGAAGGGCGGTGGTGGGTTTCAACAAAGTGACAGTGCTCTGTCAGTACCCGAGCACTTACGGATTCAGCCGGACAAGCTTGACAAAGTGCGACGCATTGGGAAGGGGGCTTCTGCTATAGTGTACGAGGCAACCTGGCTGGGCTGCACGTTCGCTGTGAAGGTGTTCAGAAAACCCTCAACCCCCTCAAACATCCGAGCGCTGCAGCAAGAAGTCGACTTTCTGATCAACCTAAGTCGCCATCCTTGCATAGCCCAGATGGTTGGGTTGTCAGTGGATTCCAATCAACGGTGTTCCATTGTGATGGAGTTCATGGATGGCAATTTGACTGAGTTGATTGAGCTCTCATTTTTTGTTGTGAAGAACGGCTCTATCAGGGTGTGGTATTTAGACTGTCCTACTCGAGATCACTACGTTGATGTAAACTAATTCGGTGATACCGGTACGGCTTGAAGCATTGTTCTTCATGGAAACATTTTGGAGCTCGTGTAAGTTTGACAATCATTTTGACAGTTTTATTGCTGTTTTGAGTTTAGTTCATCGTACATGTGGTTGTTATCGTTGGATGCTTAATGTGTGTTGCAAATTTTGCGTATTTTGACGTGTTTGTGAATCTGGTCACTTTATGAGTTCGTCACTATTTCTTTTGTACCTTTGAGATGTTTTGCGAAGTCGTTCAATGCCTGCGAGTCCTACTGTCTATCAATGCAGAAAGTAAAAGGTTAGATCCTTTTTGAAAGAGTAACTTCGTTGTTTCGCACTCATCAGTGATTGGGTGTGCATGCCACTTGTATTTGAATAATCACTTGATGGAATGTCACTCGGAAAGCAACTCAGCAATAGACGCTTAATTACGTGCAATGAGACCACAAACTCTGCTTAGCAATACGACACGATTCTCATGATAATCTCACAACCCGGATTAGACTCCTGCAGTAGTTGATTAAAATTTGTGATATCATAACATTTGAGAGTCTAAATCTCTGGTAGTGCTTGAAAAGAAGAGTCCTCCCCGGATGATCCTAATGCTATCACGTTCCCCGAGGAATACAACATATGCACGTTGCACAGCCAGCAATTTCAGCCAACGCTGATAAATATTAGAGATTTTTACCCTAAACCCTAAACCCTAAATAAACCAAACCCTAAATATTTAACCAAGCTGAAAACATAATTGCAAAGAAAATTTTAGGTGTTCCAAACTTGAACAACACACATATTACATAAAGACAAAGAAATACTCCCAATGCTGTCCGGGCATCAAGAATAGCTTGTCAGAGCTTAAACATTTGTTAGAATTTCGGATTGAACAAGCCGTAAGCCGGTTGAATCTTGGCGGTGGCTATTCTCTTCTCAGCAGCTCCAAACACAAAGACACGAGCTGGGGCCCAAAGAAGAGCTGTCATGGCCACAATGCAGAAGCCGCCTGCTGCTCCAATTCCGAAACCCGGGAATGAAATGTAATCCGAAACCCTACTTCTGTTTTCGAGAGAATCCACATTCTCAACAGCACACGGCCTCAGTATCGCGTTTCCACACAAACCCGGATTGCCTGGCAAATAATCGTTGCTTGGAAATGTATCATACTGGCCTCCAGAGGGAATAGTACCGCTAAAATTGTTGAGGAACACTTTGTATGTGCTCAACGAAGATGGCAACGCTGGAGGAAGCGGTCCACTGAGATTATTTTGGGACACGTCAAGAGTTTCCAACGCCTTCAAGTTTTGAACAGCTGCCCAAAGATTTCCATCAAAACTATTGTTCGATAAAGTCAGGTATTTCATACCAACAAGCTCCGCAAGCCCTACGGGAATCTCTCCCTGCAACGCATTTGCAGACAAGTCCATAAACGTCGTTGCCTGCAGAATGTAAGAATATGACACTGTATCTCCTCTGAATGTCAAATTCAACCTCTGGTTTAACGTAAACACTGCATCTGGTGAACTTGAAGAGTCGTTCACTTGCACTTTGTAMCCGTCCAAATTACCAAAGTTCTGCGGAATGGAACCGGTGAGCTTGTTGAAGGACAAGTCCAACACTTGCAAGCTCTTCAAGTTTCCAAACCACGAAGGAATGGATCCTTCCATCTCRTTGTGGGAAAACAAAAGGACTCGAAGCTCAGAGAGATGAGCGCCATCCACTTGAGAAGAAAATCCTCCTGTAAATTGGTTTTGGCTGAAATCCACAAGCACAAGGCTAGAGTTGATGCTTCCAAAGGACTCAGGAATCCCTCCTGTTAGTTTGTTGCCGGTCACAGAAAAATATTTCAAACTTGGCCACCTGGTGAAGTCCACAGGCAAAGATCCATAGATGTTGTTTTGCCCGACTATGAGAGAYTCCAGTTTCGGACACTGGTTAAGACTTGATAGAGCAACGGCATCGTCGTTGAGCGCATTGTTTGACAAATCCAGAGTCACGAGACTAGAGAAGTTACCCAGAAACTTTGGAATACCACCTGTGAAGGAATTGCTTGACAAGTCGAACTGATTCAAAGATACGCACCCTCCCAAATCCTCAGGAATGGTGCCATTCAATCCGTTTGTRGCTAATATAAGCCTCCGCAGCTTCGTCAAGTTGCCGAGACCAAGTGGCAGGTTGCCAGAGAGGTAGTTTAGTGAGAGATCCAAAGTGGCTRCAAGGTTCGACAACTTGCCAATACTTGCAGGAACAGGTCCACTGAACTGGTTGTTCGACAACACCATGTCGGTAAGACTTGAGCAGCCTCCGATTTCAGWCGGAATGACACCACTGAAATTGTTGTTTTGGATATATAACGTTTCAAGGTATTKWAGTTTGCCCACAGTWGCCGGYAGCAATCCAGTCAGTTTGTTGTTGTTCAGTAGGAGTCTCGAGATGTTGAGGTTGTTTGTGAATAAATCCTCCGCAATAGCTCCAGTGAAGTTGCAGAACCCAAAATCGATGTCCACCAAGGTTGTCAATGCGGAAACTTCTTTGGGGATAGAACCACCTAAACCGTAGTTTCTTCCCAACCACAGTTTGTTAAGCTGCTTTAGGTTTCCAAGCTCTGGTGGTATTCCGCCAGTGAAGAAGTTCATCATAAGGCTCAACGTGGTAAGGTTTGTCARTAACCCTAACGTTGGTGGAATGGTACCATTCAATGTGTTGGGAAACCAACCGAGATCCAACCAGTAAAGGCTTGTGCAGTTTCCGACTTCTAATGGCAGCTCACCATTCAGATTGTTTGAAAAGAGGGCTACTTGTCCTAAATTTTTCAGACTCCATATCTCTGGGTCTATGCTTGTGAAGCCACACGCACCGAGGAACAAGATTTCCAACTTGGAACACTTGGAAAGAAAGCCAGGAACAGGGCCAGTGAGCTGCGGGTTGTACTCGAAGGCAAATCGTTCGATATTACTCAAGTTTCCAAGTTCTTTTGGTATGGTTCCAGTGAGGTTGTTGTAACCCAAGATCAGATCGACTAGGGATGTACAATTCCCCAGGAAACGGGGAATAGGACCTGTCAGATTGTTCCTTTGCAAATCCAGCACTAGCAGCTCGCTTAGAGTTCCAAGAAACGGAGGAATTTCGCCAACGAGATTGTTTGCCTCCAGGAYAAGCCATTGGAGCTTCGTCAGCGACCCCAATTCACTCGGAATGTAACCTGCAAACACGAAATGGTGTTTCGTGAATATTCGAATCACAGAAAGCAACTGCAATTTAGAGCAGGAAGTATCAGCCTTGTTTTGATACGACCTAAAAACCCTGCGTACCGTAGCCTATTAATTAGCACCTTCGGTTTCTCGGAAGACACTGCAAGTACTTTGATGCATCACTGGCAACGAAAACAGATGTGTTGATTCATGAAATTAGCACGATGATATCACGAAGGTGCACAAGTTCAAAAATTCCACTTGAAGTCCTCCTTCCAAGTCAAACAAATGCACATCGAGGCTCACCTGAGAAGTCGTTACTATCCAACCACAGTTGTTGGAGTTGGTGCAAGTCACCAAGAGCTGMAGGAATTCTTCCATTCAACTTATTGTTCGTGAACGATAGAAACTTCAAATTCTGACAATTACTCAAGCTGCTTGGAAGGGTTCCAGAGATTTCACTGTTGTCGATCCATAAGTCCGTCAAATTCTGGCATCCATTCGCCTCAACAACTTCGGGAAGACGACCAGAAATGGTATTATTCCAAAGCCACAGAATCTCAAGCCTCGGCAACGTGAAAAGCTCCGCAGGGACCTGCCCGCCCAAGGAGTTGTCACTCAAATCCAGCACCGACAGATTCTGGCACCGTCCCAACGAGGAAGGAATGGAGCCCCACAAACTGCTCCCACTGAGGTTGAGAGAAACCAAATGCGCAAGGAGCAAAAGTTATACCACAAAAACCCCAGAACCGAACTCGACAGACAGCAAAAAAAAATTTGCAAAAATTCATATGCCATTTTCAGTCCACTCAGTCTAAGTCATCCAAGACAAGTATAAATTTCAAACCGCACAATCTAAATTGTAAAAGTGCCAAAGCCGTGGAACGACTGCCATTTTTAACAAAATTCACTACATTATCCAAGTATTCTCAAAAGATTACGCATTTCATTTTCACCAAAATACAACTCAATCTCACCATATGTATACATACACACAATTATCAAGCTACTGTATAGGCACTTTGTTTAATTTTCACACGCTTGCTTGTACTGTAATTTGCAGTTGCTAAGGTAGGCAAACCCATACCCATCTATTTAAGAGGATAGGGTGCATGCACAACTCCAAATAATGGGGTGAAGTGTTCAAGATATTAGCCTTTTTGCACCAAGTCCAACTACACCAAAAAATTGAGAAATAATGAAAATGGAAAACATAATATTCAAGAGCAAACTGAGACTTATAGGATCCCTATCACCAACTGTAGACCAACAATATGATGGAGCCTTTATTGACTCGTAATTGACCACTCCAAACATGAATACATTTAAAAATGAACCATATTCCGTCCACTTTAGATATTTTCAATGCTTGCCACAAAGTCAGATATTGTGGCCTCAAGCATGAGGAATCATGGACTTAGACAAACTAAAATGCACCACTGCATGTTGAAAGGGCGGCTTTTGTAGGGTGCGACAAAAGGGACCGCTCGGAAATGGGTTTGCTTACCTTAGTAGTAAGACCATTTGTCAGTCACTACACAATTGACACAAATCAATTCGTCCTACCCCCAAGAACCGATACTGGTTAGACACTCATAAACAATTGATTCAAATTACCGTCATTTTAAAACCATTCTTGAGTTCTTGTAATTCAACAACAATTCAGCATTCAAGATTCTAATTCATTCCTCCATTACATACTCACAGGCTAACACTAACGTATTCCTTACCTCCATACCTTGATCAAATTCAAGACTGACAATTAGATGACAAAGAATACTTTCATTACCCGTGTTTTGAACTTCAGCTAGCTCCATCCGCAGCATCCTGTAAGGGAAAGGCACCCAATGGCGTCCTTGTACCCAATGCCATCCAAATTTACAAGACATAATCATTTCAGGCCATAAATGTAGATCAGCGGTACATGGCTTATTTCTTTGACCTAAAATAATAAGCAATCTACAATCCCACTACATTTATGTTCTAGAATGAATGCATGACCTAGAAAGGGACGGCATTGGGTATGTGGACGCCATTGGGTGCCTCTCCCTTAGATAATTTGTAGCTTATCCATAGATCGTTCCTAGTCTCATTCTATTCTTTGATTCCTTGCCTCGGTAGGGGTAGTGACAACTTCTCAAAAGATTCAATTTTCTCATAGAATTCAAAGTTGGCTAGAGAAACAAGGAGCCAATGGGGAGCCGTTGTGCACCGGGGAGGTGTGACACCCCTTTTCGGTGTGACGATCATGAAGAATCAAAACTAGAGAATCAGTTTACCTGCCAAGCTCGGTGGTGGTAACTTGATCCAATCTGATTAGTTCACGAGACTTACCACCCTCAATGATTGTTGCTTGTTTATGTTACACCGCAGTGGGAGGGTGAAATAGAGGTTTGAAGGATCAAAAATTCCCTGAGAAAAGCCGCAAAAGTGCCGTTTCTTCACCTCCGCAAGAGAAGAAACGGCACTCAGAATTCTCCAAGAATTTCAGCTCCACCTTCCACGCACACCCAACGACTATGCGCCATGTGTACATTCTCAGGGAATTGAGATGAACATCAAGAAGCTGTGACTACCCCTAGTGCTTGACCACTGACAGTCTCTGCATATTGTCACAGCCACTTGTGTTGGCCGGAAAACAGGCGAGTTCATCAATCTTTACCAGCTAGTTTGCTCATTTCAGCTTGCCGGCACACCCAAAATACTCACTGAATTCAAAGACAAGTTGCCGCACTTCCACACACAAGGAAAATATATATACAATCTATATCGATCAAGGAACAGTGACAACACAAACCTGGCACCCCATAAAGGATCGGATGATCGTTGCTTGTCAGAGACACACTTTACAATTGGTTATTCAAGCCGCCTCAAGAAGCTCTGTCTCTGGTACTATTGGAAAATTAAGATGTGAATTGGAAAGAAGAATGCAACATTCACGACGGGGAGGAGCACGTCCACCACCTTTGTAATTACCGATGCAAGTCCTGGAGACCCTGCCGTTGATTTTCGTTATTGAATTTGTGCAGCTAAGTGTCCCTCAGATCAGATGAGAACCGCAACATCGGCTTCAAACTAGTACGTACAGACTAATCATGGGTGCATTCAGTATGTGATTTTTGTTTCAAGAAAACGTCAGCAAAGTCAGAGTGAGTGTCTTTCTTCTGGTTTCAATTCCATTTTTGGTCGTCCGAATTGATCTATTGCACGTCGATCAGCGACTCAACGACTACAGACTGGCGTTCTCCTCTCGCAAGCGCACGGTGCCTTAAAGATTGCAATTCGTCACAAGTGACGACTCCTTTCCAAGTACGTGGAGTAGTGCAAGACCCCGTTTTCCAAAGTCTAATTGGTTATGACTCCGTTGGAATGGCGCTTCGGAAAGCGAGGAGTGCCTCTACCTCGGTGGTAGCAAGAACGGCAACAGAGGCTGCAACCTAATCTGGAACTTAAAGTTATCTAAATGCTACACATTCTAAGAATTGTGCATAAAGACAACATTTAGGATTGAGAGCTTGTGTGAATATGGTTTGCATCCAAAGTGCTGTAAGCCCACAAACGACGCCGATCACTCAATGGTGGGTTCTTAGTCTGTCACTACTATACACATCAAGCAGCAAGTGACAGAGATTGAGCTTCACGATTTAGGGTTGAACGGCACGATCTTTCCCTCGATAGGCGACCTTGCGCATTTGGCTTCTCTCAACCTCAGTGGGAGCGGCTTGTTGGGTGTCATTCCTTCTGCGTTGGGACGGTGCCAGAATCTGTCGGTGCTGGATTTGAGTCACAACTCCTTGGGCGGGCAGGTCCCTGCGGAGCTTTTCACGTTGCCGAGGCTTAATTGAGATTCTGTGGCTTTCGACTCAAAATCACCAGCTAACGCAGACTGCTACCATTGAAGGTGACGCGACTTTCATGTGCAATTCGCATCCCTCCACGGTTGACGAAGTAATCAGCAGCACGCTGTGATGCGCGCAAGTCAAAGGATCCAAACCCCAAACCCAATCATAGATACTCAGCACGAGAAGAATGAGAATTGAACATCACAAGCTAGTCAGAATTGCGGCACCGCGCTTGGACCTCCCACCAAATCCAGGAAACGACAACTCCTGGTGGGTGTTTTACCTTTCCGCTGTTGGAAAAAATTGAATCTGTGCCAGAAAGAAAGGAATCAGGTTACGAGGAATTCCAAATTTGGGTTGTTTTGGATACGAAAATTCCACAATTGCGGGAGTTGCAACTTTGCAACCTCGATTGTGGGCTGCGATGGTGCCACTGTGGTGCACGTTTCGTTCTCCCCACCTCTGGCTTTCTCTTTTTCAGTTTTCTCGTTGCCTTAGCGGTGACGACGAAAACTTCTGGTTACTAATTCTGGAAACAAAAAAAATAAAAAAATTGGAATAGTGAGCCTCCCATTGGCCTCAGTGCAGTGACCAAAATTTTGGAGGGACCCGACCAAATGGGAGGGCTAGAATCTGCAATAAATCGCCCCAACCCCCAGAAAAAACTGGCCGCAACGCAATTTCTGGTAACTTTTGTCGAAAATGATTGCATGTCGGCTTTACATGAATTCAAACATCCCATGGCTAAGGGAGAGGCACCCAATGGCGTCCCTTTCTAGGTCATGCATTCATTGTAGAAGGTAAATGTAGCGGAGTTGTAGACTGCTTATTAGTGTAGGTCAAAAGTCATGCATTGCTTACCTACATTTATAGTCTAAAATGATTATGTTCTATAGAATTGGACGGCATTGGATACAAGGACGCCATTGGGTGCATCTCTCTCTTGGAGGAAAGATTTACCTCATAGGGCCTCTTGCCATGTGAGTTGGGTCGGCAAAAGAAAGCCCTAAAAGATAAGAAGTGAACATTGATTGTTTTACCAGCCAAGGTAAGTTGAGAAGTAGGATTTTTAGGTTCACCAAAATCGGTGGATAAGGCCATTGGTAGAGTTTGGTCAACTTGAAGGAAATTACTATAATGTGGAATTTTTACTTGATCTCTTCCCACCCACCGAGGCCATATAGCACTACAATTTCTTGTTTGACCTTGTAGCTTCTTCAGGAACTTTGTCCACCCGGCTCACATGGCAAAAGGCCTATATTTTATAGTAATTGCTGTGAACTCTAAATGCATGATGGATGACTTGGCACTGTAGGATGAAAAATAAATGTTTATTCATCGAATTTATTCATTTAGATTGTACTTGAGAACATTTATAGTGAAGAGTATTGCAAAGTCCTTCATTGTAGTTTATAGGATTAAAGGTGGTTTTTCACTTTGTCCTCTATTCCAATTCTATAGGACAAGTCTTGTACTTGGGGCTGGATTGAACGTCGGTCCAAATTCTCCAAGTTTGAATCAATAGGATTAGTTAGTTCTTCCAAATTTGGCCAAAGGGCTTCATACTAGGGCAAGGTTAGAATTACAACTCATTGTGCGTGTTGTTTTAGGTAGCGCCAAACCTTCTGGCCCCAAGGAAGAAATCGAGATGAGGTTTTGGGTGGCCCAAATTGCCATCTAATGCCGGATTGGGCTCCTCCATTGGATTATGAACATCTATTGCATCAATCAACGGAAGTTATTGTTTAGAACTTTGACATTTCATAATTTTGGCATACAATATCCAAATGTTGCGTTCTTTAAATAATGTGTTGGAACCTCCTTTCACTTGCGAACAAAAAAATTTAAAAATTTGACAGGTCTAACAATAATAAATAGGTACAATAGCAAAAAGTGGTAGTACCCACCTGAATTCAAAAAATTGGATTTAAAAAAGCAAATTTAGATCTTCAATTGACTATTTTTTACAATGAGGTTTGCTCTTTAATTATTTTTTTCAGTTAATATAGCGCTTCAGTTGATTAGTTTTTACAGTGCATGAATTCTAGATTGTATGTTGTTATTATAGGTATGTGTCGGGCTAGCTGTATACAGCCTCTTTTGAGTGCATAGTGAGTGCATAGTGACACTTCTATGCATCCAATTCAAAAGTGGCTATACACAGCCAGCCCTTCCAAATACTTTAAATTAAAAAAAATTTGATTAATATTTTTTTTTAACCCCCCTTTCCCCCTCTTTATAATTTTCAGGAAGCAGGAACTGCTTGAAACAATATGGAATATATTTCGTATCTTATTCGTCTCTGTATTCGTATCTATATTTATATTCGTATCTGTATTTATATTTGTATATGTATATATATGTATATGTATATGTATATGTATTTGTATCTATATTTGTATTTGTATCTGTATCTGTATCGTATCTGTATTAGTATTTGTATCGTATATGTGTCCGAGATCGTATCCAAGATCAACGGTTGTGGCGGGGGGTTTGTAATTTTTTTAAATCAATAATCAACAGCTCTGATTATTTAGGAGGGAAGGGGGGGAAACTAATACAAAATTGTGGGGCTGGCTGTGTACAACCTCTTTTCATTGGATTGTCAATAACCAATTTTTGAACTTGCAATGTCAAACTTTTACTAAGATTTAGCAATTTGTAAGTATTCAGAGTTGGATTCATTCTTATTTCAAGTCAATCTCTCGAATTTGGATTATGGCTTTTACTATGGGTGCACATTTAATCTTTGCATAATTTACTTTTTAAAATTTTTACACATGTTGCACACATAGGCCTATGTCTTTTTGACGTTCTATTTGGTTGCTCGTGAGAGTCTCAAGGACCTTTTTATATTTGCAGAAATCTTAAGTGACTATATGAAGAGGAACTCAATGTGTATTGATTGAACATTGAAATAACCCAAAAGTATATAATAATAAATGAAGTCGAATTGCTCTAAGTACACTTTTGAAGTTTATAACAAATTGAAAACATAGGAAGAAAAACAAAAAGGTTTACGAAAAATTAAAAAACTCTCTCTATTCTGAAATAGAAAAAATTGGAAGAGAAATGAGGGTGATTGCAAGAAACACTTGTACTATTTTGCGTCACACTTTGCATGTGGAAGTTGTTTTTGTCTCTAACTTTTGTAAAAATGCTCAAAAGAGCAAGAAATTTGGAAGCAAGCTTTTTGATGGTATGGAAAATAAATAAGAATTTTTTCAATTTAAATAAAATTACTTAAGTGACCAAAATTGAATTTTGATAAAATGTCATACTTGCAGTTTTGGTGATTTTTAGTACTATCGAGTACCTTTTTTGAAGAGTTAGGTTATGAAACTTTGTGGGGTGCTTTATAATATGGAAATACAACTTTCCAGGAGAAGGATTTTTGATTGCGTATTGCAAGTGAGTTCTAGATTGGCCTAAAGTGAGCACCATTTGCAATGAATTTTTGAATAATAAAAAATGATTTTGGTGAATTTTTTTTATGACTAGACATCCACATAAAGTTTTTTCAAATGGAAAATTTTTATTTTATTTTTGAAAATTTTATCCTATTTTTTACTAATTAAAATATCAAAGTATGTATTTTCTTAAGTTGTTGCAACGTGTGCATTTTGGAGCATTTTAAGCTTCCAATATTGTATTCTTGTTGAACTTTGAAGGACATTGGGGTCCCTTTCAAAGTTTGCTAACCTTTGTTGTGTTTTTGGAAGAGTTTTGTTAGTTTTGTTGAGTTTTGAAGTGTTTATTTGTAAGTTCTATACTAACTTGTATTAATCCTAGAGCCCTCCCCTTGTGATTGGCGGTGCCGCTTAGGGGAGCCTCTATTGTTTAAACTTCTTGTGTTTATCTTGAAGTACTAACTTGTTTTTGTGTATTCTTATCATTGTACTAACACTTATAGTTTGTATTAACACTTGTTCTTTTTGTGTTCAAGTATTCCTTTGTCCCATTTGGGACGGCGAAACTCTAATTTTGTGAGGAATAATTTTATAGGTTATTTTTTCTATGTACAAACTCACGGCGGAGCTTTGAACCCGTGAGGTTTCAAGTTTTTATAGTTTAAAAAACACCGCGGAGCTTTGAACCCGTGAAGTATTGGAATTGTAGAATTTTGTGTGGTTTTAAAACTCACGGCGGAGCTTTGAACCTGTGAGATTTAAGTTGGTTCCAAAATTTGTGAAATTCCCATCCATAGTGGAACTTTGCTCCTAGTATCAAAGTTTGATAACATCTGAGTGTTGAAAAAACAAAACAAAAAACACCTTTTATAGTTGTTGTTTTTCTTACAGTTGTTATTTTGTTTAGTTGTTTGTTTGTTTGTTTTAAATTTTTTTTATAATTTTCATTTTTTTAATTTTAAAACCCCTGAGGTGATTAAATTCCCGGGGGATGGTGAAAAACCCCAGGGCGGCCAACCCCCTTGCATGCCCGGCCAGGGGCTCCTCCGCTGTCCTGTTATAAATTTATTCATAGTATAAAAGCACATTATAATATGTATTGTTGAGTAACTTCATGGTGACGCTATTTTGTTGAATAACTTCAAGATGACGTTTTGTGGAGGTACTTGCCATCTATTTAAAATGACGGCTTTGCTTTAGAGTTTTATTGAAATCTATTAGTGATATTTGTTTTCTGCTTTGTAGTCAAAATGTCGAACTAGAGGGTTTTTTTAGAGTCCCAAGACGAAGAAGAAGACTCGCAGCCTAGATTTGAATTTTCATTGTCACAACTACCGGATCAACCTCTTCTGCTGCTAAGTCTCGCGCCGCCGCATGAGCGTCCACAAGAAGAAGCTAGGCCTTCTCGACCGCCAAAGCAACCTCGCGTGGAGCGGCGATGGCACGAGAATCTTCAACGTGACGTTCGGGCACTGATGATTTTGTTGCAAGTTGGATGTGTTGAGCCCGGCAGTCGAGATGCGACATTTGAAGGATGTTTCGAAGGTCTCAATGTCGATCAATATTACTGCATGATGAAGCCTATTGAAGGAAGTAGTGGTTACCATCGTTGGTTAGAGGGACCAGTGAATCCTTTAAAGAAGGCGGGTCGTGTTAATTACATCGTTGCGACTATCAAGCACATTCTCCAAATTCTTGCAGATGGAGTAAAATTAGCCTTGGAATTCTAGTTTTTTTTATCTTTAATAGGCATTGGTTTGATGTTAATACTTCAATCTATATTTGAAGTATTTTGTTGAAATTATTTTGTTTGATTATAGTTGTAGAAGGAAATAATGGAAATAGTTTGAATTTTGAAGTGATTTTCTTTCTAAATTAAAGATAAAGATATAGATAAGCAGCCAAATATGAAGACCATTAGGTGTAAGTTGGCTTTAGGAGGGAGTTAAGGCTGATGTACACTTGTTTAGGTGGGCAAAAGGTGTTGGAAAAAGGGGAGGAAAAGATGTACACTATTCATCTTCTCTCTCAATGTTGTTTTTGGGGAACCGAATGTTTGGAGGCCCATTGTGTTGTGAGTTTGAAGTGTTTTGAAATGAAATTGAGAATTGTTGTGTATCGTGGTGTGTAGTTTTCAAATTGATCTCACTTGCTTGATTTGGAGTTGTGAAGCAAAAGTTGTGCTAGTTTGAATGGAGTGAGGTTTATTGCCTTTAAAATTATGAGGCAGAGACTTCGACTAACCATAAAAGACGGACAAGTTCTTTTTTTTCAATGAAATTTGGAGGAAGTCTAGTAAATTGTGTTAGCATTTCATGAAGCTAACATTCGTTCCATTCGGAGTTTGTATGAGAAAGTTGTGAGTGTGGAAGCGAAGGAAGGTCTATTGCCTTTCTCTTCTCAATGCTGAAACTTTGGATGGCCGTAGAAGTTGGACAGAGTTTTAGAATTGTTTGAAATTTAGAGGAGAAGTAGATGATTGTATTAACTTTCTGAAAAGCTATCATTTAGTTCATTTGGAGTTAAAGATCAACGGTGACACTCATCCAAATTTCAGCTTGGAAATTGGAGATAGAGTTGAAGGAGTTGAAGGAGTTTTGAAGACTTGTGTGTTTGTGTGTATGGCTTGTGGCTTTGTAAAATTTATTTTATTGTTGCGGGCAGTTTGGTTTACACCAACACTAGCCTCATTTTGTGTTGTGGATGCGACGAAGTGGGATTAATTGCCCACATGGTCGAAACTTTTATGTTTTTCCTACTGGTGAGGCAAGTTTGCTGGTCACCATGAGTTTGAAATTTAGGATGCAATTCCTCGGACGGCTCAGCTTGTGGTTTGGCCGTCCCGTTTTACACGTCCGAAGCCCGTGGTTTCTTATCACCCTACCTTAACCCTTGGCCTTATAGAAGCACCACAAGATAGGTCAACGGAAGATTGAAGTGAAGATCAAGCGAAGATTGAAGTGAAGATCAAGCGAAGATTGAAGAGAAGATTGAGTAAAGATTTGAGTTTTGTTACTTGCCTTTCATCTACACTCACAACCTGCAGCCAGATACCCCACGTGTTTTTTAAACACGTTCCTCTCTACCCGACACCGCCTGTCTCCGCCTCCAGCCAGGGGCTTGATCATCCTGGCAGCTTGGCCAGAGGTCGAAGGCCTCAACTTTGAAAAGGAAAAATTTCACGACAAGTGCTCGATTTTTTTAAAAAAGTTTAATTTCTTATAAAAGTTATAAAATGGATCTAGTAGAGACTACAAGAAAGCAAGGAGGAGAAGGAGAGAAGTTCTACACGTCAATATTCCAAACGCTCAAATGCCTCGCGCATCAACTAGAACCGACTTAGAGAATGAGGATGATGAGGTTTGATAGAAAAAAGAAGAATTAGTAAGAATAAGAAGTAGGAAGATACACAAGAAACTCTTTAGAAAAAAAACCAAAGATCATTGGATGAAGTATTAGTGGCAAAATAGTCAACCAAGACTATAGAATAGACGTTAGAAATTCTCAATCATTCAAAGTCAATGGTTAGAAAATTCAAAATAGGATAGAATAGTCTTCAAAGTGGTGGAAAGGGAAGATTAGAAAGATAAATAATTAGTTGACTTTGGCTTAGCCAAAAGTTGTAAGAAAAAAAATACCAAAACTTATAATGAAAAATGGCGCAAGCAGAGGATTTTGAGAAGGCTCAAAGGTACCACTATGATGAGTCATACCCCGAGATATAATCCTAAACTTCTTCTTTTGTTTTATTGTTATGTTTAATTAGCAAGTTAAGGAAAGCCAAAACTTAGAGATATGTGAAAATAATAAAACTTATAATCAAGATAAATTTGAATTTAGAATCTCATAGTATAAATTTAGGGGTTTCCAAAAATATAAAATTCATAAAATATCCAACTTAAAACAAGAAAGATATTAATAAATGAATTTTTGAACTTATAATGGATGAAACTTAGGAAATTTCATCCATATGCACCAAAAACTAAGAATTTAAGTAGAATTAAAAATTTAAAGTTTATGGATAAAAAAAAAAGTGAATTCTAAATTATAGATTAAGGTAAAACTACGGATGAAGTTTGAAGGGCCGATTAGCGGTCAAACTTCATCCATCAATAGCTTTGTGTGAAGAGGTCCAATTTCTAAGTGTAATATCAATTTAGAAATCTAAAAATAGTACCTCCAGAAAGAAAATAAATAATTACTGATATAGTAAATTAACCATGGTTGTCCCAACACTTGTTTATTTGTATGTAAAAGTATCATGTAGTGCACTTATTAAATAGATCTAAGTTCTATACAAAGATCCACTACTTGGAAGGCGTAGTGGACAAATGCTTTTACACCCCATTCCAACAAACATCCACATTAAGCAAGAACCTGGTTGTGTTTGGTTTATTGCCAAAAATGGGTAGATAAACACTCATATATGCAAAAGTTATGTAGGATTAAAGTTTGGTTATGAAAGAATTTCTTCCGCATTGGTACATATATGATTTTGTAGATGTACATATTCTCAAGATGGCAGTTTTAGATCAAGGGCCATTTGGGAGGGCCTACCTTATGTGCAAAGCTGGATGAGAGCTCTACAAGTCACGTATAGCCATCCAAACTAATAAATTCCTCAAGAAATTTTTGAGGGAACCAACGTCCCACTTCCAAAGGAGAAAAACAACACTCTCTATCGTTGGGGAATTCTGAAACTAGAAGCCACATACAACCAACCACAATGTCAATTCTCTCCAATAATTAAACTCAGGTTGAAGAAGGTGTGACTTATAGGAGTGCGCTCTAAAAGCGACCCTCTTCTTCAAACCGTCTTATAGGAGGCTCTAAAATGAACAAGTGATGGTCAGAAAATCATCTATTGATTATGTTAGAGTGTAATTAATTTTGGTTTGTACTTCTTTAATGGATGGTTCATACTTCTCCAATGGTTGGTTTAAGAGCCAAGGTGTGTTCATTTCTAACTTAGTGGATAGGTATTCATTAAAAAAATTCAAAATGAGATTTGCTTGCCCAACTATCTTCTTACACATACTAAAAAAAATCTAAAATTATAATTAAATCAAACATCCATTTCAGTTTTACAGAGGGTTGCATTTTGAAACCTTCTCTGTTACTTTTTGCATGCGGCAATGCTTTGTTTTCTGGTAAAGCCATATCTATTTTCAGACCATGCATGTGTGGATTTAATAAGGGCTACAAATCAAAAATAGGGCCCTAGGGCAAAGTTCTTAGAAAATTCATAACTAATTCAGAAATGCTCCAAAAAATATGAAACGACTTGTGGTAGATTCCGCATCAATTTGTCTTCAAGTTAAAAATAAAGGAAAATGTTTTTGAGCATTTGAAACTCATCAAAAAGGCCACCCAGCCCTTAACCCTTCAAGGCCTAACAAGACACAATGTGTCCTCTTTAAAGTTTTCAATGGCAATTTCTTGGGAGGGTGAAACAAATCTCAATATTTTGTAAACTAAGATCTTGTAGATAAACAAGTTTCCATACTTCTTGCATATTCCGATTTCTAATTTTGAGTGTAAAAACTAGTTAAAAATTTATTTAGATTATGTAATCAAGAATGCAGTTTAGTATGAAAAAGGCAACCTCACATTCAACAACTAAGTGCTCACTGGTGTTCTTTAAAAACACCCCAAAATATTCACTTTTCAATATTCAAAAACTACACTTTGAAAAGGGCTTCAAAACTCAAATTTTTTAGGATGCAAAGAGAACACCAAACTCTACATACTATGCAAATTGAGTCTTTAAAAAGTTATTTTTATCCTTAATCCATAAGATTTGGTCTAACAGGAAGATCATTTTGGGACGGAGGGAGTATTTCCTTCACCTCCTCAAGCTAATTTGGGGCATCTGATTGCAAGTATGAATTCAGAATTTGCAAATTTTGTCATACATGTCAGATAAAAGAATTCCAGTGTTTTCCCCAGGGGTAAAGAAAGGGGCAATGAGGGGGTCAGTTCACCCCGGCCCAGTCCACCCCGGCCAAACAAAGATACCGCAATTTCATAAGCTCAAAAACAGATTTTTTCACCAAATAATCCCATTTACAATTCTTGACATCACCACGAATCAAACCATACTCACCGGCATGACAGTTTGATTCGACATGCTCTCGGTAATTGGCGACACGTGTTTCCGCAATGGCTCCGATAACGGGCTCCCATTTTCAGGATTCCATTTTGCAAAATACTCGCAGATCATATTGAAAGCAAAAAATAAGATTTGCAGACAATGTATGTGCAGATTCAATACAACGACGCCACGAAATCAGAGGCCAATGAGTTCACTGTAGCAGTTTCTGCATGCTCTACAATTACTGATAATATCTGACATGACTATTGAACCGAGATTCTCCAAGCAGTCAACTTGACGGAGACTCCCTACTCCATGCCAACCACCGTTCCAATGCACACGTCTCTAAGCATGAGCCAGGAAACTTCATATGCTTACCTGTTTCCAYAATGCCAAGCTTCGACAGTTGATTTCGCAGACATTTGGCACACAACATAATTTGCGCATAAATGGAAAAGTCGGGCACACCTGATATTGCAGACTTACCAATTCACAATTCCTGATTTCAGGGCCCTGATTTCACCTAAAACCCCACAAAATGTGCACAAGAGAAAGGATATGCCAAGTCCTTTCATAAATATACGCCAGTCCAGACACAGGCATGAAAGATGCAATGGCAAGGCAGGGGTACACCTACGATCTCCACGATCTCAAGCAAACGATGATGCTACACAAGTGCACCAAACGGTGTTACACTTATCTAATGACTTTATCCCAGCACATATCTAGGACTCTACCACTTCACAATGGCTCCATAACAGAAAACCTCCCAGGGYTAACCGCTAATCGCCAACCTCCTATCCCGTCCAGGTGAAGCACAAATGCAGAAATAATCCACACCTACRACGTGCCACACCCCACCATGCTCAAGCCCGTGTTGCACAGGCCAGTGTTGCTCGAACACCTTGCCTTCAACCCATTGCGTACTTCTGAGTCCAACTTCTGGCAGTACCCTCATACTTTTGCCTGTCAGTCTTGTACATGTGAGCGATTTCAGGAACAAGAGGGTCATCGGGATTTGGATCTGTAAGCAGGGAGCATATGGACAGCAGCACCTGTAAAGATCCACACAAAACTCTGTTACTTCAAACTACAAACAACACGGACATGAGTATCACATATGCTGAAGATGMCAACAGAAAGAAACAAATGCAAGCTCGACCACAGCACCACTACCAATTCTACATGAATCATCGCGCCACATCTCATCAAAATGGTTCTCAACGTTCAACTGTACACAACCACAACCACAGGCCCAAACAATGACAATTAAAAACCATCGGTTGCCGAGGACAACACACACCTTAGATATGGTGAGAGCAGGGCTCCATTGCTCCTTCAGAATGTCCAAGCAAATGCTGCCATTACTATTGATATTCGGGTGGAAAACCTTAGTCCGGAACGCGACCTGAAGGGACGAAATAAAACATTCTATAAGACAAACAGTTGCTATCCACACTGGTCAAAAACATCAAACCCAGGCTAATAAGAAAACCAACAAAAAAAACGCTACCAAAATTCACCAATTCGGATCTCAAGGATCACTCGAAAGGGTTACTAAGAGCAGCAACAAGAAAMCCTAATTCACAACAATTCAAGCTGCCTTCACTGACTTCTTACGACATACTCATTCCTCCGGTCCAGAAAAGCTCATCTCTCCACGGAGACAAGACCAAGGCTGTGTACTACAGTAGTCACGAGCTCCCACACAGTGGTCCGCAAAGGCGACTCAGACCATCAAACGTATTCCACAAAATACAGTCAAATAAACCAGAACCCTACAGAACAGTTTACTTCACAACCAAGCATGGGTACCTTAGGGGGCTTGAACGGATAGTCAGGGGGGAAGTGAATGGTAACCAGAAACACGCCTCCCGCATAAGGGCTATCGGGGGGGCCCATAATAGTAGCTTGCCAATGGAACATATCCTCCGCTACGGGTCCTGCACAGACGTAACGCCACGAGAAMATKATTCATTACGTCYTCAAATMATCAAATGACTTCAGACTTCGCATACTCACTACTATCGGATTCACTACTTAATTGCGCCACATGGCCTCAATTGACCACAGCCTGCATATACTGAAGACTAACAGACGCGCTTTAGTGTACAACTGAACCTCTCTAAAGGCAAAAATAATGCCGAATAGTGAGGAAGAAGCTCYTAAACATAACGAGTAAGCTACTACAGGGAAGAACGCCATCATTCTGCTCATCACCGTAACCTCATTTGGTGAACTCTMATAATCATAAAGACTGCTTCAGACTTCTCAACGAAGGACCAATTCATGATGAAAAATTTATACATATTATTCCATCAACAGTAAGATAAGACTCAAAATGATTAGGTGAACTCTCACAGTCACAAGGACAGGTTTAGACCTCCCAACAAAGGACCAGTTCATGATTTAATTTATACAAAATTCTTCAGGTAGCAGTATCATATGACAACAAATCTCTCATGTATCGGTAACATAACTTTCAAAATTTCAAGGTCCCTCAACACTCAAACAATCCAGAGAAAAAATACCAAATTATTCGTATCCACTAGAAGGGTGACCAAGATGAGTAAGAAAGATATTTTTACCCTAAAATCAAACCCCCTAAGTGACAGAGAACACATGTCCCCAAACCGACCTCATCACCGACGATAAATCGATTCTGATCACCACAATTAAAGAAGCCACAACAGAGCTTCCCGACAGCTCAGTCACCGCACCAACTCTCGTCACAGAGCACGAACACGAACGCGACGACAGACTACCAACGATACAGACTCCGAAATCCTGGAAAGTAGAAAAACTACAAAAACAGCAGCAAGAGGAGACGAAGCAACAACACCTTTGACATGAAAAACAAAGAAAGCATGCACATCCAAGTCCCAGAACCTCACCAGCGCTGCATGATGTCGGTGGATCCTTCTGCAGATCTTTCAACTCTTTAAGAATACGCTTGGAGGCCATGAGTCTGAAATCCTAGCGCTGGCACTCCAACCGACCAACCAACCAACCAACCAACTACCACCACGGCAGCGAAATCCTCCTCCTCCTCCACACAGCACCAGCAGCAGCAGCACTAAACTGAGAAGCCTCCGGATCCCAGCACGATCCGAAACCGCCTGCTCCGTGAAACCCTAACGCCAGATAATACGCGTGCGAGACCACGGGAATTCGAGGATGAAAGTCCCTGGGAAAAGAAGCGGTCAAGTAGAGCACAAAGCAGGAAACGTGCAGGGGATGGGAGCAAGGCGCGGGGTTCGGGCGGGGAGCAGCTGCGGGCGAGGGCGGGCGGAGGAGAATGAGGCTGCGCCAGAACAGCAACAAGGCAAGGCAAGGCGGACTGGGAGGGAGGGCCCGATCGGGAAGAAGAGGACACAGGCACACAGCAAGGCTGATTACTGTACTGTACTGTAGTGTGCAGCCTATATTTAGCCTGCTTCTGTAGGAATGTAGGGGCAGGGAGGGGCAGCTAAAATTTCAAGGGCTGCCCGTGCGTGCAAAAATTTGGCAACTCTAGCGTTGTTTCACCATTGTGTGAAGGAAGTAGTCCCTTATGACAACCAAAAATTTACAAAATGGAGGTTAAAAATCTGAATTCACAATCAAAGGGACTGATCTGGTATAAAGCTGGTCCATGGCTCTAGGATCCTTCTCCACAGCCTTAGGTCATCAAATCACGGTCATAGGGTCTGGACGCAAGGTTATAGGCCCAGCTGTGTATATAAGACTTTAAATTCATTTTTTTTGAAAGTTTGTTTTTATTTAATGGTTTTGGGTGGTTGTTCTTTTGATTTGGGGCTTCCTTGTATATGGTTTCAGGGTGCTTTTTGTGCATGAATGAATACTGGTCCTTTGGTTTGTTGAATATAGATGCTAACTTGTGTAATCTGGAACATTTGACCAAAAGAAAAGAACAAGAAAATTTGACCATTGGTATAATTCTCACCAACATACTTTTGCATACTGTGAATATTTGACGTAGAGTACGGAACGTTAGGCATGTGCATCACACGTGATAGCTGTAGATTGACTGGACCACTTTGACCCAAACGTAAAACGAATATAATGAAGGAACTATTTATACTATTTTAAAAGTATTATTGTGTGATGATTAGGTTCTAGTACATATTAATAAGTAAATTTGACCATCCTCAATATTTGACCAAGATTATTTGACCACCCTTTTCAGAATACTAGATAGGACAGGGACATCAAATATTGTCTTTGTATGATTTGGTAATGGACTAATTCAAATTCTAAAACCTGGGTATAAGAGTGTTTCCTAGTGTGTAAGTAATATATGGAAAGAAAGCCAAAATCATTCAATCCTACGAAACATGTGACTTTAGACACATAAACTTTAGACTTAATCACCTTTTCTCTATTTAGACCCCCCTATGCTTGTGGTCTTAGGTTTACTTTTTATAAACAAAACTTAGACTACAGGAGGCAATTGCCAATTTTTCTTTTTTTTTGTACATGGTGAACTCCTTTAGTATGTAAATATACATTTCCAATAAAATGTTTTGTATGTACTATAGTATTCACACAACAATTTGTCTTTCTATATATTGTGCGCATGTGCAAGTTGCCAATTTGAAGCATTGATTTAGTGATTGGACTTGCTATTGTGTGAGTAATTGAGAAAATTATTTTGTTGTGTGTAATTGTGTGTATCTAGATTATATGTATTTGAGTTAGAAATTGGAAAATTGTGTGAGTTAATATTTTGTGGTGAGAAGCCTTGACAAATTGTTAAAATTATTTTGACATATTTCTAAGTGAAATCCAGTGATTGGATTATTGTTGTGTACTTTTGTGTTGACAAATTGACTATGTGTTCTTATGTCTCTTGTGTAGTGTGATTAGGACAAGTTGTCTCATTGTTTTGAGAGTTGTTGATGTCATTGACAATTTGCAATTGAAGTTCTAACTAATCCAGTTAGTGGATTTGGGCATGAGTGTTTTAAATTTGAATGTATTATTTCTATTAAATTGTGAAGCAAATAACAAATTGTATTTGTAGAAATATTTATGAATCACAGTGATTGGGTGACATTTGTGTAAATTGTAACAAGTTGTCACGTGCTAATTCAGCAAGTGAATTCACTAATTGTTTTTTTTGCTATGTAGTAAATAATATTGACAAGTTAATAAGTGGATTTAGTCTTGTTGAGAGGGTGTATGGAACCACGAGAGAGGCGGTCAAAACCAAGACAAAACCAACACATTTTTGCTGGGTTTTGACCAAATCAACATAAAAATGATTTTTCCTAATCAAAATTGCTTTTTTGGACCGCATCAGCATGTTTCGTGTTGGTTCAAAGTAAATCAATATAATTTTGTTAATTTTTAGGAATCTTTAGGAATCTTGTTGGAATCTTTTTTAGAATCTTTTGGAATCTTTTGGAATATTTCAAGAATATTTTAGAATCTATTGGAATTTGTGGGAATCTACTTGAATCATTTAAAATCTTTTGAAGATCTATGAGAATTTATTGGAATCTTTTAGAAAATTTTGATAATCTATTGGAATTTGTTAGAATCTTTTAGAAATCTATTGAAATCTTTTGAATTTTTTTAGAATTTTTTGAAATCATTTGGAATCTTATATGAAGTATGAATTTAGAAGTCAAATTCTAATAAAACAATTTATGAATATATTTGGATTTTGAATTTGATCTAAATTCCAATAGTAGTCTATAACTACAATTTAAACGAAGAATATGATCAAAATTTCAATACCACTCTAAATCAAATTGTCATTCAAATAAATTAATGAAAATCTAGATTTACATTTATCTTTTTATAGGGAGTAATTTGATTAGAGTTCAAACTTATTTCTAATTTAAAATAATTTCTAATTTAATTTCTAACTTATGTTCTAAAGTTCAATATAACAAGTAAACTTACTGGATTTTAGGTATTTCGCCAAGATGTTTAGATTGCCCCAAATTAAGATTCATCATAGCTTTTTYATTACAAATTTAACTAGAATGACTCAAAGCTTTACATTAAATCTAAACTATRATATTTGAAATATAAATTGAACTTAGAAGAAAGATAAAAATATTTTCTATTTAATGACAAATTTTCATTAAAAATTAAGGTGAAAGGTACTTGCTTGAAATCCATTTTGTTCCTCAAGATGAAAATAGTAAATAAGGTATTAAAATTTGATTTCTCCATGTTGAAGTATTCAAAATGTAACTTTTAAGCTATTCAAAATCCTAAATTTGAACTATTCACAATTGAACTCTTTATTTCTAAAATTCGGCTAAACTACCTTTACAAAAATGCTTTTCAKATTTTCAAAAGAAGTTAGATTAAATTGAAAATTTCACCATTGAAATTAGTCTTCAATATCAATCATTTCCAACAAGTTTCATGGAAATCGGACTTTCTATGAAGGAGATATGGGCCTCAAAGTGTGCTGACTTTGCAAAGTGAAAATGAAATTGAATAAATAAGACTACCTTTATAAAAATGCTTTTCAGATTTTCAAAACAAGTTAGAAAAAATTGAAAATTTTACCACTAAGAGCAGACTTCAATACCAAAAGATTCCAACAATTTTCAAGGAAAACGAACTCTTAATGAGGGAGATATGACCCTCCAAAGTCTACTGACCACACAAAATGGAAACTAAAATGATTAAATTAAACAAATACTCATTCAAGGACTTCAACCATGGTGCACTGGTTGGAGCCTTGAACCTCCAAGTAGGAGGTCCCTAGATCAAACCTGGTTGGTTGCGGGCAGTCCCACGTGGCGGGGGGTAGTTTGGGTGGTCCCACGTGGTGGGTAGTTGCAATTATTTTTTGTAATATATATAATTTACAAAACCAAAACAAAACCAACAAAGTTGTGTTGATAGTTGGTCCGAACCAAGTTTTCCTAACCAACAGAAAAAACCAACACAATTCTCTTGATTTTGTCTTCAATTGGACCAAATTCTTCTGGTAGTGAACAAATTAACTAAGTGAATTTGGAGATGGATTCTTGTTGAAGAATAATTGGGTACATCTAGTTGTTTTGGCATAAAGATCAAATTTGAAAAACGAACGTATTCAGGAGCACTAGGAGAAATGGAACACAAGTTAAATTGTGAAGTATTTCTATGCTTGAAATATGTATTGACAATTTGTCTATGAATTGCTATTAGTTAATAGCAATCTAGAATTAAATTTCATTTTCTAATGTGCCTAGGCTGGATATTTTGGTTGTTATAAAATGAAATTTTTGTTGGTGTCTAACCTTTGGATGATAATTTGTTAACTCCTAAGGTAGAAAAATGGCCTTTTGAGGTAGTATGAAATTGAGTGTTAATTGAGTATATACATGACTCTGGATTATCAGAGCGAGGTTTCGATCCTCGGACCTGTGGGTTATGGGCCCACCACGCTTCCGCTGCGCCACTCTGATGCAGTGATGCTATTATTGTCGCCAAGCCGCTCTATTTAAATAGAAACACCTCTCTCTCCACCAATCACATTTCATCTCCACGTCACCCAAAACCTCCTGGAAGAACCAATGAGAATCCGTGTCCACATCATCGCCACCACAACAAACTCGCAATTCGATAGTTCYGAGTTGACCCCCACTCCACTCGAGAAAGCCAAGTCGGTATGTGACATATTCACACTCTCAACTCCAGAAAGTTCTGGAACCTCTTCTATAATATAGAGCGCCGCTTCATATTGCATTAGGTAGCACCGGCGCTGCGTTAGCATAGAAGGAACTTACGTTAYAGATCGCAAGGAACCGCGAGCAAGGGAGACAGAGAGAGAGAGAGGATCAGCTACTCAGCTATGGCGCGTCTCCTGTTCATGGATCGGCGTTACGCTTCGTTGCTGCTGCTCTGCTTGTTGCTCTCGTTCTCCTCCCTACAACTGAACTCCAATGGTGCGCGCCTATGAACTCTCTTTTCYTCRTTCGGTCTTTTTCTTTGKGTTTGGATCTAGGGTTTGGTGTTTGTGGATGGTTTTGTGGTGTACGCTTGCGGCGCTTTCTTGGATCTGGGAATGTAGGTGCCGTGCGGTAGTTGTACGTTCTTGTATCGGCCAATGCAGGACTGTGTTGGTTWTTGTTGAAGAAAACCGAGGTTTAGGATGGTTCTTTGTTGATGTTGATCCGGTTTAGAGTGAGAGGACTGTTTCTCTTCGAATTTCTGTTTTGGTTTTGTAGTTTCTTTATTTTGTTTAATTCAATATTTTGATTTTGATTTGAGCTGTTGATGGTGCGATGGAGAGTTAGTGTAGTCGCGGTTTATTTTATTTATTTGTTGTGGTTGTGCTGATGAGGGTTGTGATGGGAGTGGTAAACTGAGATTGCGTGTGGATTGGTTTATTTCGATGTTTTCGTAAGATATCTCGTTTTCTTGGAGCTGTTCGACAGTGAAGCTGTTTGGTTGCTTAGTTCGATCGGTGGTGCAGGGTTTGTAATGTAGGTGTTGGAGAGAATAGAATGGAGGACTTGGGATTGTGGTTTAGGAAGAAAGATAGTTCCGTGTCGGTTGATTCTTCTCATTGCAACCGGTCGTATGCTTTGTTGAGCGTCAGTTTGTACGTCTCTTCTGTTGCTCTAGGTCCGTTATAGAGAGCTGTTTAGTCGCCTCAGTGCTTGAGTGGGGATCGTTAATGAGCTGCATATCTAGTATTTCGATTGAGGCGATCGCGGTTAGAATTTTTAGTGGGCGCATTGGCTSAAKATTCTGGATCATATCTAACTGAGGTTTGTGTCTTTGAAGGCCGTTCTGGAAGAGCTCATGCTCAGGAAGAAACTAAGATGGACACTGGAGCTCCTCCCAAGTTGGAGGAGAATCTTGGAGCTGTGCCCGCCGGATCTACCACCGATTCTGATGTTGTGAAAAGGTGTTACATTGGGCTCTATGTGTCAAGTTGTCACCTGTGATCGGATTATCATCAATAGCTGTAGCTCAATCACGAAAGGTGGATCAAAGTAATTATTCTGAAAATGAACGCTATTGTCTTGGGTTGCAGGGAAAGTGAATCTATGACCCCCAAGAACCTCAGAAATCATGCTGAGAAGTTTGAGTTCCAGGCTGAAGTTTCAAGGTTGATGGACATTATTATCCATTCTTTGTACAGCAATAAGGACATCTTCCTCCGTGAATTGATCTCTAACGCTTCRGATGTGAGCACGTTCTTCACACCGTCCACTTATGTAGACTTCGATTTATTGTGAYCATATTTGCAATTYGGTYGTAATATCTGCTAACCTTATCCTARTTGGAATTTCCATGTCGTTGACTRATGGATGAGTAATTCCTTCAACGCCTGGTAGCTCACTGTCTCAACTGTTGATGACACAGGCTTTGGACAAGATTCGATTCCTGGCTCTCACCGATAACACTGTCCTTGGTGAAGGAGATGACTCTAAGCTGGATATCCATGTAAGTTCTGTATCACTGCGGTTTACATTTCCTTCCTTTGGATTAGGTTGACATGGTCTAAAGGCTTTGTCTGAAAGCAGCCTATTTACATGGATTATTYAAGAAGGATAACGCTGTTTGGGTTTTGTTCTCTACAGATCAAGCTTGAYAAGGAGAAAAAGGTCCTGACAATCCGAGACCGTGGTGTTGGTATGACTAAGGAAGACCTTATCAAAAACCTTGGGACTATCGCCAAGTCAGGCACATCAGGTGTGTTGAAAAAGTACTTTTCAAGCTGTTCTGCGAAGTTGACGAGCGTACCTTTGGGAGTTGSTCGTGTGGTCTGTTCATAGTGTASTTCAAGTTTTTCTATAAAGTAACAATCATTCTAGAAAATGACGGTCAGAATGAATCTTGTTTATCATATGTGATAATGTTGCTACTCAAGTAAATAATGCTGGTCCCAACTCGATTGGTTGGATCATGGCGTTCTGCAAGACTTCATTGAAGATAGTTTTCGTTTGATTGTTCTACGCTCTCATATGTATGCATTGTCTTGCCTCTTGTGGCTGGTGCAGCTTTCTTGGAACAGATGCAGAAGGGCGGGGACCTCAATCTCATTGGCCAATTTGGAGTGGGTTTCTACTCTGTCTACTTGGTGGCCGACCACGTTGAAGTTATTAGCAAGCACAATGATGACAAGCAGTAAGTTTCAATTCTTAAGTCTCAGAAACCTCTATACCACATGACAACTCGAGCTGAWTTTCGAAGGCACTTCACTGCTTCTTTCCGATATTATACACTCTATATRCYTAGGACCAGGCATAAATCTATGGATTTTAGTATGTTTTCGATTTCAATCGTCTCCACCGTTAGTCGTCGAATCGTGTCTTATGAGGGGTTTTTATTCATGGTTGCAGGTATATCTGGGAGTCCAAAGCTGATGGCAACTTTGCTGTTACTGAAGATACCGAGAATGAGCCTCTGGGACGTGGAACAGAGATTAGAATTTACTTAAAGTCAGATGCAGCKGAGTACGCCCAGGAAGACAAATTGAAGGTAAGAGATATTTACTGAGAAMCTGCTCATGACGCGGACCGCTTTGTGTTACCTCGTTATTATGACTTTACCTTTTGCTTTCAGGTAAATACTTGAGTAAGTGGAGATTTAGCTTTCAAAATTCCCAGTGTGCTTTTTCGCAGAATCTAACATTTATTATGGATCGACTGCAGGAATTAGTGAAGAAGTACTCGGAGTTCATCAGCTTCCCCATCTATTTGTGGGCCAGCAAAGAGGTTGATGTCGAAGTGCCCGTTGAGGAGTCTGAGGACAAGGAGGACAAGGAAGACAAGGAGGTTGAAGACAAAGAGGACGAGGATGAAGAGTCTTCTGGTATGCTTCTTATAAACCAGTCTCTAGAATTGTAAAAAACCAGTTGTGTCTGCAAAGATCCTGAAWTATTAAGAATTTATTTTGGAGTCTTAGGAAACWGTACTTGTGCTTCTGTCTTTTGGCTCCWTCAAGATTATGACATTAGTCGTGATTTTTGCTAATGAATAATCGATCGTCAGTTTCATATCGGTGCAAGATATCTTCTGTTTGTCTGTACTGGTTGTAGTGCCCTTGCTAACTTGAGTCTCCTGAAAATACTATGATGCAGATCACAGTTAACTGAATTAACCTGTTGGCCTCCTCTAATTGGATCTGTGTGTTTCTAGGTATAGAATGTACCGAGTGATATATGATTCTATAGGTATTTTAGGCTGGAATTCTCATCGATTTAGACATATTTTGCCGAAATCGTGATGTAATTTCGTGTCATTTGGTACGTGGTATCAGATTCAAAGACAAAGACTGTCAAGGAAACGAAATGGGATTGGGAACTTCTCAATGACTCGAAGGCTGTTTGGCTTCGAAATCCGAAGGACGTAACCGAAGARGAGTACTCCAAATTCTACCGCTCCTTGGCGAAGGTAGGCTCGATACAGTTCTCCTCTTGTTCTAGATTTTAGTTTCAGACGAGGCATGTATTATARCTCTGTACTCGAGTCTTTCGGACCTGGAGTAAGAGAACTTTGAATTACTGATGAGAGAGTAGCGGAGAGATTGTACAAGATCCTTAGTGGTAAGATAGATGTATTACGTGGTAATAAATAGCCATCATTTTTCTTGTTCGATCAAGACAGGGAAGTATCCTAATATTTTAGGTTTCTGTTGTGGCCCCAGGATTTCAGCACTGACAAACCGATGTCATGGAGCCATTTTAATGCTGAAGGAGATGTTGAATTCAAAGCTGTCCTTTTCATTCCTCCTAAGGCTCCCCATGACTTGTTYGAAAACTACTATTCGCAAAAGGCTTTTCTGAAGTTATATGTCCGACGAGTGTTCATCTCAGAGGAGTTTGATGAACTTCTTCCTAAGTACCTGAGCTTCCTTAAGGTTAGTGCTCTGGAAGAAGCGACTGAATCTCATTGCTAATCTGAAGTCAAAGATTCTTGATCAAAGACCTTCAAAACTCCATACCCTGGTTTAAACCKTAAGTCTTCGCTCTTGAAGTTCTCACTAATGGTTTTATGTGTTCTCAGGGCATAGTGGACTCGGATACACTCCCCTTGAATGTATCTCGCGAAATGTTGCAACAGCACAGCAGCTTGAAGACCATCAAGAAAAAGCTTGTCCGCAAGGCTTTGGACATGATCAGACGAATTGTTGAAGAAGATGAAGATGAAAAGTTCGATGATAAGAAGACTGGTTAGTGATTTGAATGCTTTGACCTTTTCGGGATTCAGATGTGAACAGGCTACAGCATATGCTTGACTATGTTCATTGATGGTTCGATTGACACCTGTGAACTTCCAACATTTGTAGATGACGATAACGAAGAGAAAACGGATGAAGTGTCTGAAAAGAAGGGTAAATACGCTAAGTTCTGGAAAGAGTTTGGAAAAGCCATCAAGTTGGGTATAATTGAGGACACCTCTAACCGAGTTCGCCTTGCAAAGCTTCTGCGCTTCCACAGGTATTATATCAATTTTAGCTGCGTCTTTGCTGAATGTGGTTCAGTACTCTACAACAAGTGTGGGTTCTTTCAGKGCATTAGAGGAAGTATCTGCCATTGGTTTGAGTGGTGTAGGACAACGATCCTTTGATTSATTCATTCATTCCTGCATTCTGAAGCATCTGAAATTCAGAATTGTATCCTCTTTATGGCTTGCAGCTCAAAGTCAGGCGATAAATTGACTTCACTGGATCAGTATATCTCACGAATGAAGCCAGGCCAGAAGCAAATCTACTTTCTCACTGGTTCAGACAGGAAACTGCTTGAGCAGTCTCCATTTGTGGAGAAATTGTTGAAGAAGGGCTACGAAGTAAGAATTGATACCTAATTGTAATTTTCCTGCTTGTTTCATATTCAAATTGAACATGAATGCCCTCGTTATCTGTTTGTTGAGTTCCCGCTACGGGTTCCTCGATGCTACGGGTACTAATCATGAAGTGGATTATCAGGTCATCTATCTGACAGACGCCGTTGATGAGTACCTGACCCAAAACCTGACCGAGTATGAGGACAAGAAGTTTCAAAATGCTTCAAAGGATGATCTCAAGCTTGGAAGCAAAGATGAGAAAGCGAAGTTCAAGAAGATTAAGGAGTCGTACAARGAGCTTACAAAGTGGTGGAAAGACTTGCTTAGTGGCGAACTGGTGGAGTCCGTGAAGGTAGGTTCTTTACTACTTATTGTTGGCGCTATCTGCRTTTGATTGCGTCTTTTCATTTTCTTTGTGAATCGGGGTGAATTTKCTTTCTTGAGTTTTTCTTTTTGGTTGCATGAGTTTAGCAGAAGCTTAGTTGGCCGAACTTTCTCAGATATTATATTGTGGAATACTGGAATACAAGAGGCAGGAGGACTTGGCCCACTATTAATTTTTTTCTTCTGTGCTGGAGAGTAACCTTAAACCAGGAATCTTGTAGCTCTTTTTTTTTCTGATTTAGTCGCAGTAGTGGATAACAGAACCTTTCGCAGGCTTCTTACATTGATGTATTGCCTTTTTGATGCAGGTTAGCAACCGGTTGGCAGATACTCCTGCTGTTGTTGTTACCTCAAAGTACGGGTGGTCTGCCAACATGGAAAGGATCATGCAGGCTCAAACCCTGGCTGATCCCAGCAAGCAATCTTACATGCGTGGTAAAMGAATTCTGGAAATCAACCCTAAGCACCCAATCATCAAAGATTTGAAGGAGAAAGTAGCTTTGAGTTCTAAGGTAAGTGGCCACTCGCGTACCTTGTACCTTGTTTACTCGTGAAACGTGGATCCGGTTGTGCACAATGCTCACGATGCATTGTTCTTACAAGTGTTCAATTTTCGTATTARTTTTCAKGTCTACTTTTGCGTGGTTATCACCTTTTTGCGCTTTAYAATGTTGTGCAGGACGATTCAGCGAAACAGGCCGCAAAACTTGTGTATGAAACTGCTTTACTCGAGAGTGGGTTTGTCTTGGAAGATCCCAAGGACTTCGCCTCACGCCTTTATTCTGTCATCAAGTCGAACTTGAATGTTAGTCCTGATGCTGTTGTCGAAGAAGACGAGGAAGTGGAGGAGGAGACTGAGAAAGACAGATCTGACAACGCTGCTGAGGATGTTCCTGACTATGAAAACATGGAAAAATTTAGGAACCTGAAYATAGATCAGGTGAGATACAGCCCTAGCTTGCAACATCAGTGGTTGTCGCTTTAAGCAGTCTTTGGAATCTTTTATGGCACATCAGGGTGCGTACTTCATTTCTCTTGATATTTCTTCTAATTTGTGGGCGTTTCTGATTATGCCAGGACAATGTGATGTCTTCCGAGGAGGCAACCGACGCTGCTGTTGATGACACCGCAGCTGATGAGGAGGCTTACTCAGAGAAGGATGAGCTGTAGAGATAAAGTAGCAGGAAGAACGGTTGCACGATTACCTGTTGATAGTCATCACCCAAGGTAGCAATTTTTTCGAATCATGATCTTTTTCAGCACGTCTCAGTAAACTTAGGTAGCTTACTGAGTGAATACTCTTTTTTAAATCTTACTTGGGAATTTTCACTGTTTTTCTTTTGGACAATGTATCGTCGTTTTATCAAGTTGATGCTGGTCGCCTTTATGCAGAGARTTTCTATGAATTTTGATACAGCTGTGACTTTCGTGTCCATTTCTTTGGATGATTGGGAGCACCGTGKAAGACTTTCTTTATAGGTTGAAGTTTCAGTCGTGTGAACAGTTTGGGCAACAAATTTAACTGATTCCAGACCTACACTCAGATGCTTCTACGACGTGACTGCAGTTACCAAAACCGGCAGTCCGGAACCCCCAGTTTCTGCATATTCTATTCTTATGTCAAACATATATACTCTTCGGTTCTAAAGCACCGATTATACAGTGAGAACCTGCTTTTCCAGTTGCTTTTCCAGTTGCGACTGGGTGCTTGTATTTTATTCTTGCAGTAAAGGTCTCCTTTATTTGTGTCAAAAAAAAAAAAAAAAAAACCAGTTGCTTTTCCAGTTGCGACTGGGTGCTTGTATTTTATTCTTGCAGTAAAGGTCTCCTTTATTTGTGTCAAAAAAAAAAAAAAAAATAGCAAGCAGATTTGGGGACAAGGAAGGGATCTGAGGTACCGGATGTTTTACTGGAAAGTACTGAACACGCTGCGGACCACTTCTAATCATGGATTGGGGTGATTCTCTGTGGTTAGATGTCAACTACAGTAGTTTTTTGGGGTTTTTTGTTTTTTCTTTCGTAAATCAAATTATCAAAACATTTAGAGCATCCCCATAGCAGGGCGCCATACATGGCCAAGCAAAAAATAATGAACAGCCACTTCAAAAAGTGAAGATGGCATGGGCAAATAGTGATCCTTGGGCGTGGCTCACTAAGCAGTTTAAAAGTCTTTTGATCTTACCTTTATCAAAGTTTCTTCTCAATCTAATAAAACAATACCATGGAGAGTCTCCCTGTAGGGCCATGCTTCTTCAAGCAAAATGTCTCCTCGAAAAGACCACACAACAAATATTCATTGTTTGGCTTCTTTGTTCGTGCCTTGTTGTGGGGATGTTCTTAACCCTTGAACGCGGAGGCGGACGTTTTGGTGTCCTTTGGATGATAAGAGAATCCTTGGTATTAGGAGTATATTTGGCTTTTCAAAGTAGATGATGTTACACGGTGTCAAAAATGCATGATTTCCACGGCCACCGGTCCGTCCTTCAAGGGTTAAGTAACTCAGCCTATGACACGCCAAATGGGAGGCAGACCAAAATTACAATGGTGGTGTACTTTCCAATTTTGAAATGTCCACTAGTAGAATAACTAAGAATGGCCGGGGTGGATTGGGTCCCTCGCCCGGACACTCGGTGTAATTTGAGGGGTGCAAGTAAAATAAAAAGCCCCCTATTTAGGGCCCAACTAATTTACATTGGACATCCCTCTTGACTAATTACACTGAGTGGCCGAGCGAGGGGTCACCTCACCCTGGCCTTTTTCATACAACATGAGGGCAAGGAATAGCTTTAAGGGAAAAAACTTTTCATAACTTTTGACTACATGATTAAAAAGTTTTTGCATGATATGTAATTATCATTGATCTTTGGGTAGTCCAAAAACTTCTTTAAAAAAATTATTTTTTAAAAACAAAAATTTCTTAGAAACACAAAAACAATTGAAATTAGTTTCGTATATTTATATACATGTAGAAAGCCTTGAATCATTCCATTCTCATTAATGAGATGAAAATTATAAGGAGTTTTAGTTAGGGATGGATTTTCTATTCTAAAATAAACTTTGAAGTCCTTTATTTAACTTAGTTTTCAATCATTTTTGAAAGAAATACCACCATAGGATTTAGATGTTTTATTACATTATTAAAACCATTGGGATTGATATTTTTCAATTTCATAACTAAATTCTTAACCCCTGAATGCTCAAGGCTTTTTTTCTATGAAAAAACACTCAAAATTGCCATTTTTGTAGCAAAGAGTAAAAAAATCGGAAATTGTTTTTTCATGCAAATCTAACTGTTGGATCTTACACCTAACTAATATGAGGATGTGTGGAAAAAGTTTTTTCTCAAGAAGATGCTTGAATTGCCCGAAAGACAAGACTATTTCTCAAAACTTTCTCATAACAAATCCAAATGGAATGAATCAATTCTTTCCATGTAGACAAAAATATAAACTATGAGAAAAAAATTAAAAATTTTGAAACTCTTTTTAGCTGGTCCCTCTCTCCCCTAAGTTGAGTTGTTTTGGGCATAACTTTTGTTCCAAGCGTTGATTGAAATAAAAATTATATTCCTATAAAGCTAATTAGTTTCACTATCTTCCACGAAAGTTTCAAAAAATTAGAACAAAAAATGAGACTGTAGGTACATTCTCAAAATCTACCTTGTTCTTCAAAGGGAGAAATGGTCCTTTAGGGATGAACAACTTAATATTTTGAATCATTCTCAACTTCTTTCCATTAATTGTTTCCCCTATATGTTGTACAATTCCAAATGATCTAAAAGATTTCAAGCATGTAGCCAAAATTGCCTTGAAAAATGAATTCAAAGAATCACCACCTTGTGGAATAATTTATACACTTGACACATTGACACTATCATTGCTAGTGTTGCTGCTTGTTACACACTTCTCACATTGAAACTTTCCAACGTTTGATATGATTGTATTCCAAGAATATACTAATAATGATATTTAGTGTTTGCATCTCATATTACAAAATGTAACATTAGATGTCAATCACTGCAGTTTTTAGTAGTATTTATGTTGACATGTAGTGCAATAAATGTCAAGAATACCACTAATCAACTATCAACATTGAATGTCAACCTAAACTGTATTTCAAATAAATGAGAATTACAAGGAATTAAGTAGGGTAGAACCACCCATTACCAACCAATATCCCATAGCCAACCATAAATTGATTTATTTCCAACCAAGGCTAGAATGTTTTTTTTTTCATCTTTTGAAAGTCGGGATTAAAAGTTCATGACACATGTCCCAACTTAGTGCGTTAGAAAGTAGGAAGCAATTAGTGGAAAAGTAATTTTTTGAGTGATCGGAATTGGAAGAGTCTAAAGATTGGTAATGGGTCGAGTGCACTTTTTGCCTTTGAAAATTCATAATAATTTCAATTCAAGCAATAAAACTACCAAGGATTTTGCAATCCCTAGCATTTCTATCATTGCACCTCTAAAAATATTGCTTTGTGTTGCACTACATCAAATCATGTCTAAAATTGCTTAAGTGGTCGGTTATGGGTGGTTCTACCTTATTAGGGTAAGTAATCCTAAATGTGATATGTAAATAAAAATCATTATTAATGTAGTCAAACTTCCAAGGGTTTTCTTATTTATCAATTAGAAAAGATTATACTTAAGGTGAAATGACATAAACTACAATCCTTGTACTTGGATCCAATTTCATTTTGTTTCATCCTAATGTCATCAACAATTCATTCACTAAAGTGAGTGACAATTTTGACACAATTTATCACTACGCACCCAAAAGAGGCAGTCACTCCACCTAGTTTGCATTAGTCTCCCCCTCTCTCTCCAAAAAATCGCAGGGCGTTGATTTTTTTCTTAAGAATTACACCCCCTTCCTTGCCGTTGATCTTGATACGGATACGAATAGTGGGATACATATATTGAAATACAAATACTAGGATACGGTATGGATATGGACCACCTATAGTCATGTCTTTTTCGATAGTACTATAAAATTAGAAAAACAATTTTTAAAAATGTGAAAAATATATTTAATGTATACATCTTTACAAAGAAGGTACCCTATGAAGGAAAAGAATAGGAAAATTCTCTAAGTAGAAGAACTAGAAAAGTGTAAAATTTCATAAAAATAGGTGTTTTGATGTTTTAATTTGTAGAAAATAGGAAATATAATTTTTTTTTAAAAATAAAAACTGAAAATTTGGGATAATTTTATGAAAGAGATTTCACCAAAATAATGATCCTAAAACCATCTTGAATGTTCAAAAGTGCACGCGCAAGAGAGCCTTGTTAGCATGCATGTAGAGGATATAAAATAATGTTTTTTTAGATTCCCTTCAATGGATGCATGTCCACTTAGTGTGGGAATAGACCACAAAAATTTCAGCTCTAGATCATTAATTTTGGATACTCCCTAGTACTAAAAACCTCTAAACTGCAAAACGTGACAAATTAGCAAAATTTAAATTTAAATATAAAATGATTTTTCAAAATTTCTGAAAAAAGAAGGTTTCTGATTGCTACCAAGCAAGACATCTCCAATAAAACTTTCAAGTTAATTGGGCTCATACTTCAAAAGTTATAGTGGATAGAAACTCCACAATTCCAAATGTGACGCAAAATAGTATTAGTCTTTCTTGCAATGGAATCAATACCTCAAAGTTCCTTGAATTTTTTTAATGTATTTAGCATAACCATTATTATTATTATTTGTTAGAATGACTTCAAGGATTTGGTTGATGTTACTAAATAAGGTAAGCTACCATGCTAAAGTACACCCTAATTATTTTTGAAACTCTAGCAATGAAACAGTTTTATTGTCATGTAAAAAGTCTACAATTGTGTTTAAAAAATGAAGCAATGAATTTTCTTGGATGTGCTATAATGACATATAGAGGTGTGCAAAGAACAACTTGAGAGTGTCTCAATACTTGCAATAGGATTATGTGCTCTATATGTAAAAAACTATCAAAAAATGTGACTATAGTTTGCCTTGTCAATATAGAACCCTTTTAGGAGAGTCATTATTGTTGTTCTAGGTGACAAAGTTGACCTTTATGACCAATGAGGCACTTAGACAATGGGCTTTAGAGCAAATTACTTCAAGAATTCATAACTAAGGCCCGGTTTACACCACTATAAGGGGATTATAGTCTCGTTTGCAACCTCCCTTGTTTGCTCTAGAGGGGTATAAAGCGGCAAAAAGGCATGAAATGGAAAATTTATTAAAAAAAAACTAATGCCTTTTAATAAAGACCCTTGCAATTTCAATGAGACTTACTTCTTGAGGTTGATCAACTATAATTCTAAGGGCTCAAAATTTGATGATTTTCCTAATAAATAGGAAAAAGTGCCCTCCAAGTCATTGGACCTTTTTTGAGACTTGTGACCTTTCATTTCATGAAGTGTAAACCTATTTTTGAAAGACTCCCCGATTTTAGCCAATCAAAAACTTCAAAGTTTGCATCCTCACCTTTGTGTAAATTGGGTCCAAATTATACTTTGCTTAAACATGTGATTCCGTTACCTAATATTTTGTTTATTAATTTTCTACCKAAGACAAAAAATGAAGAATTAAAAAAAATTGACATTTCTTCCACTTCCAAGGAATTAAAAATTGTTGCAATAATATGGTGATTAATGTTGTGAAAAGCCATGCATAATTTTTTGTTATATTAGAAGTGATGATACAAATTGCAATAAAAATTTAGTAAAATAATTGTATTTTCTCATTGCATTTACAGTTTTGTTGAGGGTTATTATAACCCCATAAGCACTCAACTATCCATTGAAGGCTGCTGAATATTGTGAAAAATGAATTTCATTCAATTTTTCTTCATTCAAGAAGCTTGAGGAAAAATCATGTAATATATGGATAGAAGAATGAGGGAAAATCATGTAATATATCATTGGATAGAAGAATGAACGTCCTACTGTATATGAATCAATGATATAAATATGTTGGAGGAGTTTTGATTATTTACAATACAATTTCAAAAGTAAGTTTATTATCTTTAGATTCAACACGTAGGGGAGTCAGGATTACTATATAGCTACACCAAGAAATTAAACTCTCCATTTTATTTGGGGTTACTTTTTAGATAGTGTTACTCCTACAAATGTAAGGCCATTCTAAATAGAGCTTTTTTCATCAATTAATTTAGACTATACTTCACCCCAAGCTTGTGGTGATAAAATTGTGTTGTACTTTGGAGGATGTCACTTTTGATTGTTGGGTAAATGACAAAGACTATACAATACAAGTGATTGTAACATTCTTCAAAGTAATAAAGAATAACTCTATCAGTGAATAGTGGAAGATTCCTAAAACCATGGGAGCAACACTACACAAATTTCTCTCAAACATTGTAATGGTATCTATTTAGTATGAACCACAATAAGGTAAATCAACCTATGACAATCCAAATGGGAGATAGCCCATTCTAAGGGCTGGGGTGAACTTCCCCCCTTTCTCGCCACTCGGGAAAAACCCTAAATTTTTTTATTTTCCACACATGATAGAATTTGCAAGTTTTGAATTCAAATTTGCAATCAGAGGCCCTGGATTAGTTGTGAGAGATGTCCAAGGTAAATAAGTCAGTCCCAAAATAGGGAGCTTTTTATTTTACTTGCACCCCTAAAATTACACCGAGTGGCCGAGCAAAGGGGCCAATCCACCCCAGCCATGAAAAATCCTCGAGGAAATAAAACGTCATTCATAATAAGTTGTTTAAGATTGCTATATTGTGAAAAAACATTGTATAGTCCCTTTGGGGTTGAGCGATTCTATGCCAAATCACAAGCAGTATGTAGCAATGGATATTTATCTTGTGTAGCAAGTTAGGAAGTATGGGGATTGCAAATCTATTGTAACTTTGTTATTAAAATTGAAATCCCTTCGCATTTTGAAAGCCAAAAAGTACCCATAACACATAACAAATGTCTAGATTCTTCCAATTGACCAATCATTCATGAATTAGTTTCCCGCTCACTACTTCAAGACATATGTCATGAGCTAATTAGTCCCAACCTTGAAAAGGAGAAAAAAACACATTCCAAGCTTTAGTTGGAAATTTACTTCCACTTTGGTTGGAAATAGTACCCCCTACAAGGTTGGGTGTGGGTCCTTTGTTGGAAATGGGTGGTCCAACCATAGTTACGAGAGATTGAAATTCAAAAGTTCTTTGGCTAGGGGTTTAGGTAGGGACTACTCTATGGTGGAAACACCTGAAACTATCAATATAGGCAATTCATCATAGTTGTAGGCGACTTTTTCTATAAAAAAAAATTTGCAATTGAAAATCATAATTTCTCTTAAAATTAGATTTTTGGATATGGAACAAAATTTCTATGGATTTTCAAAGTGGACGGTCTTTAGACCTCTGGAACTGTTGTATAGTTGGATCTAAAATTGAAATCTCAAAAAATTAGCAATCAACTAATTGAAATTTAAGTAAAGGGATAATTCAATGACATTTTAGAGGGACACTTTAATGGAAGTCTGTAGGTGCTTCAAGGGAAGTCTATTCTACATGAATGGGCACATGAATGATATTGGATGTTTCCACCTTTACATGAGGCTACTAGGGTCCAAATATCAACTTCATCTTCATTTTACCCCCAAACTGCCTAATTGACCATATATGGTTGATTTGAAATTTCAGGCTCATTTCTAGATGGGTAGTTAAATTCCTTTGACCGTTTGAAAAAAGAATTGAGTAGTTTTGATGGTTAACTATTGAAAACTTTCATTTTTCATTGCAAAAAGGACATATTTGATTATTGAGAGGTCTTCAAAGGCATATATGTCCATTAGCAAGAATAAGCTTGCCAATTTTATTTTATTTCCCAGCTTTTAACAAAGTTTGCCAATTTCACTTGATTTGAGATCTAAGAAATTGAACTTATGCGGGTTTTTTTAAAATGCTCCCAATGAAAAGAATAAAGTGTTTTCATGATTTTCACTATTGAAAATGAATTATGCAAGTGGTGATTTAAAGATATTTGCAATTTCTACTTATAAAAAGAATTGCATTTCAACAATTGCAAGGTGGATTGTGTAATGAGTTTGATAGCTTTTCATATGCAATTAAGTTTTGGGGAAGCCATGCGTTTTAGTGTGTTAACACTCTTTGTAGTTGTTCATGTCACCTCCAATCTAAAAAAAAAATTTATATGTAAATTTTTGAAACATTGTGGAGAAAAGCAACATACTAAAAATAGAAAATATACATTTCTCTTGTTATGGTACTACAACTCCTATGCAATTTTGCACTCAAATTTGGTACATGTACTAATAAGCAAGCTCTTTAAACATCTATACAATTAGGTTTTGAAAAAAAAAATCTTCATTGGGGATAACTACAAGCCAATGCTCATTTTTCATAGTCAAAACACACTTGGAAAGGCTTGGGCATTTAGGGGTTGACAATGGACCCAAAAGAGGCAGTCACTCCACCTGGTTTGCATTAGTCCCCCCCTCTCTCTCCAAAAAATCATAGGCCGTTGATTTTTTTCTTAAAAATGACCCCCCCTCCTTCCATATCGTTGATCTTGATACGAATACGAATATTGGGATACGAATATTGGGATACATATATTGGAATACGAATATTGGGATACATATATTGGAATACGAATATTGGGATACATATATTGGAATACGAATATTAGGATATGGATATGGATACGATACGAATACAGATACGGAAATAATACCAAAACAAATTAATCCATATTGATTGTCATGTAAGTTATGTTTCCAAAAATATAAAAGTGGGAGGGGGTATTGGGGTTTCCAAATTGTTTTCAGATTAGATTATTTTTCATGCCTCCCCAATAAAATTGGAGGGGTTATGAAAAATAATCCAATCTGAAACTTTTGGGTATATAGTTCACACTATGCCTATGCACCCAAAAGAGGCAGTCACTGCTTGCCTAAATATAGTTTGTTAGAAAACACTTAAAAGTAGTCATGAATTGAAGGATGAAAAAATGTCACTTCCACCTATAAAAGCACATGCTTTTACAAAAGTAGATTGTAAGGTATTAGAGTCCAAAGTGAAAAGATAAATTTTAAAGTACCTTGTTATATTAGGTTTCTAGGTTAAATCATTTTAACTTAAAACTTTGTACTACTTCAAGTCTTTATGGTATAGAATTAAATTGAAAATCTTAAAACTTTGCACTACTTTAAGTCTTTATGGTATAGAATTAAATTGAAAATCTAGTAAATATTCTCAAAAATATACTTTTCATCCTTTGAAAAATTGTTAAATAATTATGTGAAGTAAATATATCATGTAATTTCAAAAATTCTTTTTGAACCAGAGGATTTTTTTTCTCAAGTTGTAGAAAATACTCAAATGTTTTAGACAAAGGTAGAAACACCCCAAAAGCATCATTGTTCCCATTTTTGTATCCTAGACCATCACTAAATGTGTGCCTAGACTTTAATTAATATGTCCTCCAAATACATAACTTTGGTTAGCTAACACATTTGAAGGACACATACTTAACTCTAATTTGTTGACTGCAAATTTTTGCATTAGTTTAGTTTAGGGTCCACCTATGTGACAATTTCAATGGTCTAGGGAGCCAACACTTTAAAAAATCATAGAAATTACACATCACATCCAAATAATCTTCTTTTKTTCCCCTAATATTCATGATTTTCACTTGCTAGTACTACAAAATAATTATCTTTACATAATGGTGCCTCCAACTATGCCAAATTGCTCTTATTAATAGTTTTGGATGTTTCCATGGTAGGCAATAAACACACCCACCGGACCCACAAAGAACCAGTTTTTTTTTTCATTTTTTACAAAGTGCCACAATGGCGACATTAAATGTTATAGTGGTGCTCCAAATTACAACAGTCATCCACATATTGGATGTATGCTATGGTTTTCATCCACAATCAAGCGATTTCATCTAAGATTTTTTTTAAATTCAAAGTTGTTTGACAATTTCATCCAAGTTTTTTGACATATCTTTTGGCATTTTTTAGACAAATTATTTTTTCGAGTGCAATCTGGCACCAAAAAGCCCAAATAAAAAAAAAAAGCCCTGCAAGGAACCAATGGGCCCCCATTGAATCTGAGCCATAGAAATGTTATCCCAAACCCCATCCGCAAGATAAGTCACATCATCATGTATTTTCCTGTCATTCCTCCATGTCGACAATCTATGATCTTATTAATTAATTTTAGAGTTTATTTTTATTCCGGTTGGTCCACATGGACCCTTTCCAATAATGTAAACTTCTCCACTGGATGGGGCCCCTAAGTCTGATTTCTTCATGAAGATCTCTCACAACAGCCGTTGGATCCTRCTATGGACGGCCTCTGATGGGCCTTTTCCTTTTCCGAGATTCCCTTACTTGCTAGAGTGTGGGCTATGGGCCCTCTCTTGCAATTGATGATGAAAGTGATGACTAGCTTTATCCTTTGTGAGTTGAAAGCCTCACAACAAGGAAAATTTTGAGCGTCTTTCTTTGGAGTTTCAGTGGAAATGAATTCTTCGGTTATTATTGGATGCACAATTTGTTTGTTTTTTGCAAAAGAACGCCGGGTTTAATTCGAACATTAATGGGAAAATCAATAGGGAATCAAGTTAGTTGGGGGCCTCATAAAAACCCATCATAAACTCAACTCATGTAGTACCTTAATCCTGCATTGAGCTCCGTGTAAGTAAGTTACACTCTTCTACTGCAATTTGACCAGTTCAGGCAAGACCGCTAATTAGAGCAGCCCCACGGCTACATGGCCAGCTAACCCTGTAAATGTTTTGGACCATTGATTTTCTTCTGACAGAGAAGATCAATGGCCAAGAATGTTTACAGTGTTGGTTGGTCGTGTACCCATGGGGCTGCCCTAAGTAAGTTAGGGACACTTCACACTAAGGCCAAAGTTCAAGAATATGTCAGTTTCCACCAATGAGGTTGCAGAATTATAGGTTTCTTGTAATCTGATTGGTGGAAATTGACGGCCTTTGGACCTTTGGCCGTAGTGTGAAGTGTCCCTTAGATCAAACTTTAAAAAAAAAATCAGCTCACATGGGTGATGGATGTAGTATGATGGATGACAGTGTGATGAATGAATTGAATTCGTCTTCATCTAATGCTAAGGTCTTCAAACACATCATAGTTAATTGTAAAGTTTGTCCTGTGTTTGTAAATGGGTATCCGAGAGCAAAATTTAACCAATAACAGTACAATAGAAACACAAAACCAAACTCCACCAGACCCCAATTTCCGTGCTCTAAGGAGTTTCTAGAAATGTTATCCCAAACCCCATCCGCAAGATAAGTCACATCATCATGTATTTTCCTGTCAGTCCTCCATGTCGACAATCTATGATCTTATTAATTAATTTTAGAGTTTGTTTTTATTCCGGTTGGTCCACATGGACCCTTTCCAATAATGTAAACTTCTCCACTGGATGGGGCCCCTAAGTCTGATTTCTTCATGAAGATCTCTCACAACAGCCGTTGGATCCTRCTATGGACGGCCTCTGATGGGCCTTTTCCTTTTCCGAGATTCCCTTACTTGCTAGAGTGTGGGCTATGGGCCCTCTCTTGCAATTGATGATGAAAGTGATGACTAGCTTTATCCTTTGTGAGTTGAAAGCCTCACAACAAGGAAAATTTTGAGCGTCTTTCTTTGGAGTTTCAGTGGAAATGAATTCTTCGGTTATTATTGGATGCACAATTTGTTTGTTTTTTGCAAAAGAACGCCGGGTTTAATTCGAACATTAATGGGAAAATCAATAGGGAATCAAGTTAGTTGGGGGCCTCATAAAAACCCATCATAAACTCAACTCATGTAGTACCTTAATCCTGCATTGAGCTCCGTGTAAGTAAGTTACACTCTTCTACTGCAATTTGACCAGTTCAGGCAAGACCGCTAATTAGAGCAGCCCCACGGCTACATGGCCAGCTAACCCTGTAAATGTTTTGGACCATTGATTTTCTTCTGACAGAGAAGATCAATGGCCAAGAATGTTTACAGTGTTGGTTGGTCGTGTACCCATGGGGCTACCCTAAGTAAGTTAGGGACACTTCACACTAAGGCCAAAGTTCAAGAATTTGTCGGTTTCCACGAATGAGGTTGCAAAATTATAGGTTTCTTGTAATCTGATTGGTGGAAATCGACGGCCTTTGGACCTTTGGCCATAGTGTGAAGTATCCCTTAGATCAAACTTTAAAAAATAAAAAAATTGGCTCACGTGGGTGATGGATGTAGTATGATGGATGACAGTATAATGAATGAATTGAATACGTCCTCATCTAGTGCTAAGGTCTTCAAACACATCATAGTTAATTGTAAAGTTTGTCCTGTGTTTGTAAATGGGTATCCGAGAGCAAAATTTAACCAATAACAGTACAATAGAAACACAAAACCAAACTCCACCAGACCCCAATTTCCGTGCTCTAAGGAGTTTCGTTTGTTGTTTTTCCCAAACTCCAGCTCTTAGTCCCACATTGCATGCACTATATGATTAAYCCTTGAYGGATGGACCTTTGKGAYCGTGAAATCATCCGTTTTCATAATKTGGAAATCATTGGTTCCAAAAAATCCAAAAGCATTCACTGGAAGCCAAAGTACCATAAAAAATATCCCCTTTCCATACGAAATTAAAATGATGAATAGTTGGACTTTCATCCCACATAGAAAGATTCTTTGTCATCTATTGGATGCCAAACATCTGTGTCAACATTCAAGGGTTAACTCTATAATTATAGTCCCGAGTTCAACTCAATGCTTTGGCTACTTGTGGATCCCATTTGGTTCGTTTACATTCTATTGTTAGCGGGTGAAAAAGACCCAAAATCATCAAAATCATCAATATTAATAACATAATTCGAGGCACATTTTCTAGAAAAAAATATTTTAGCAATATTAGTATTTTTATCATGGATTAAAATTGGAATTGGATTGAACAGTCACCATTTTCATAAATTCAATGAACCAACCCATGCTCGTTCTACATATGGAAAAATTGTTTCATTCTACAACACAAAGGKGTGCTTGGGATTTCCATTGGAATCATGGTGGAAAGTTAGAGAGCCATATTAGAATACAAAATAACAACATTCCTCCCCCATAGCCCACACTATGGAAAGAAAAATGTTTTTGCTTGATTCCCTATAATGCGTGATTTMTTTATTTTGAAAAACTAATTGACCAAAATACATGTGAAGTACACCTTGATTTGTTGTTCTTTTTGCAAAATAGTGTTGTGGTCAAACAATGATGAAGGAAATTGCGATCTAATAGAATAAGAGCTAGTGAAAATAATTTTATAATTTTTTGGATTTTGAAAGTGAAGGATCTAGAACTAGAATATTTTTAACTCCTAAAAGACCGAGTTGCGTTTACTAACAAAGTAGAAGTTTTGGGCAGCTCACTATAAATGGAGTTTTTGTTTTTTTATTTAAAATTTTCTCATAACATTTGAATGAGGAATCTCTTTAAGGCTCAACTTTTGACTACATGATTGATTCTAAAGTTATTGTATGATATCTAGTTTATTTCCTCAGCTAGGCAATATGAGCATATAAGAAGAAATCAAGTTTTTTAGAAACAAAAATTTGAAATTGGCTTTATAGATTTACATACACATGGAACGCTTTGAATCATTCCATTTTTATTAATGAGATGAGAGTTATGAGGAGTTTTAGTTTGTGGACACTTCTAGATTCTCTACTTGAAAATAAACCTTAAAGACTTTTATTTAACTCAATCTTCAATATTTTTTGAAAAAATAATATTGTAGGATTTAGATTGTTTATTATAACATTACAAACATTGGGATTGGCAATTTTCAATTCTATAACTAAATTATCAACAATTTGGTATTTTGAATTATTCTCAATGTTTTCTACTTACAATTTTTTTCCTATATATTGTACATTTCCAAATGATTTGGAATTTTTAAAGCATATACTAGCCAACCATCCTTGAAAAATGAATCAAAAGAAACACCACCAACATGGACATTTTTTCATGCAAATGTAACCTTGTGAAGTGCAACTGCCTTGTTTTTTGCAAGACAGAAAATAAATAAATTCAATTGCTCATATCTTACAATCCACATGATGGAAATTTTTGAAATTTATTCTACATCTTCGCCAACCATCCTTGAAAAATGAATCAAAAGAAACACCACCAACATGGACATTTTTTCATGCAAATGTAACCTTGTGAAGTGCAACTGCCTTGTTTTTTGCAAGACAGAAAATAAATAAATTCAATTGCTCATATCTTACAATCCACATGATGGAAATTTTTGAAATTTATTCTACATCTTCTCAAACTAGTGTACTACAAGATTCTACAATTACATGTCTCTACAAATATGTTTTCTTTTTCTAAAATTTAGTACTTATAGTAGAAATGGCAGTTTTGGAGTGTTTTTGGTGAAAACATAATAAGTTGAGGAATATAAGGTGATTTAAAAAACATTGGTGGAAAAGAAACATTACAAATATTTCATTCTTGTAAGCATCAAACATGGAAATTATTGTTGGCCCTTCTTCAATAAGGTTTGATATTAGCTATTGTGATAAAGCAATGGTAGAGTCTCTAGAAAGACTAACATGGATAAAGGATGATAGATTGATGGATGTAGTTGTTAGACTAAATGCATTCTTTTTTTCTGAGCTACACTACATTTGTGATTAGGGCTTGGAAAGTCTTTTTGACCTTCAACTTGCTAATCTCACTCTATTGGCCCTTCTATCTACTTTTGTTAGTCTYACATTTGTATTATGCTCTATTTCTTCTTTCATCTTGCTCATGTAGTCGTGGATTAGTACACTACTTTCTTGACTTTTCAAAATCAAGCTTTTTTTTTCTTGTATCTCATCCTATCTTGTATTGCCATGTACATACTTTTTATGTAATCTATTACGTACTCACAATTCTATGCYTTATATGTATTCTACCTTGTATTCACAATTCTTCCTATTTTTGTGTTTACATCACATTCTATTCTTGTTTCTTTGTGTCCACACCCCCATACCAATGAAACACTTTGAGTCAATAATACTTTTATATACTATTGCTTTGTAAAATGGAGTTATAAAACTTTTATTGACATAATACAAAACATGAATAACAATCTTGAAAGAGCATCAAAGGAATTCAATGTGAAGAATGTGACTTTTGGGGGAGATTTTAAACTAAAACTTCTTTTCACTTCATTTTGTGCAAACTTTTTCATTATCTATCACTTTTTACGACACTTATAAATAAATAAATAAATATATATATATATATTTCAAAATTGAACCGTATTTGTACTAGACTTTTTTGGAAATGTGTGGAATTTTTTTTAGAAACTTTGACCACAAGGATTGAATGATTATAATGTCTGAAGTTAATTGAAGAAGTTTTTTTTCCAACCTTGCCCGACAAGGCCTGGAAACTTTAATTCCTTTTAGAATGAGATTTTTACACTACACATGGTTATTTTTTTTATATTTGCATCTTGTATCATGTAAGCTATATACATGCCAAATTTCAAAATCGTAGGAAGAGTTTTGCACATGCTGCCCGAAGTTGCCCGAGCTGCCCAAATTTTTTGGGGCAGCATAACTTTTGATCCGGACACCCAATTGGAAAAAAAATCAGATTTTTAGAAAAGAGGTACATAGATACATATTGTGTCCAAATTACATGAGCATCTGACCAAAAACAACTTCATAGGAACCTACCCGATGTTTCTTCTCAATGTTGAATGGACACTTGGTCCTTTAGGGGTTAACTCAACTCTTTCTCCTTTATTTGGTAAAGGTCTTTGCATTGCAATGTTAAATTTTTTGACAAAACAATCCACCACATGAAGAGCCCAAGATCCTTTAGTTAGAAAACTTTATTACTATATTGCATGCAAGTAAGGTAGACTAGCCTCATCTCCACCATAGAGCTCATCCAAATCCATTTACTTTTTTAACAATATTAGTGCATTAATTTCAACTTGGGTAACATGTCAGCCCTTGATTGGTGGATGCCTAAGGTACATGGAACGGTGGTTATAGGTTGTGTATAAGATGTTTATAACTCTAATTATGAACAATTTTGTAATTTTAGGGCAGACCACTTCAAAAATTCAAAGAAATCAAAATTGTAATAAAAAAATTGTAATTCCACTAGGATTTTATTTGTCAAACAAGCGCACACCTCTAGAAAATATGCATCCATCCTAATTTTTGACCCTAAGATATTCAAATTGAAAATGAAGGTTGCAATAGGTTAGTCTACCTTATAGCATGCCATTATTACACTCCCAACTTGGCACGCTCAAATCTTCCATTTAATTTTGAAAAGCCCTCAACTTCCTTGTCCCTCACCGTCGCTCACCAAATATGGCCCATAAATAGTAGAAAGACCACTCACCGAGTAGAATAAAGGATAAACAACTAAACTTAGGATGGAAAGTGATGTCAAGGGCCATTGACATCCGATGATTGTGTGCGAAGATAATATTGTAAAGGACCCATAGCACTTTTCATCCACATTTGAAAGAGTCAGACATAGAGCGTGTTACGATGGCCATGCTCTTAGTACTACTATACATGTAGGTCAGTTTCGAAAATAACTCGGAAAAATTTGGAAAATGTCGAAATAAAAATATTTATTTATGAATATTTCTAAAAATATGAAAAAATCATTCTTGAAAAAAATTAAAAACAGGAACACACTTACCCATGAATAGAAAGAATCAATTCAAAATTAGGAGAAAGTTCCAAAAGAAAATTACCTATCTACTTGCCAAATTGTCGAAGTGATAAAAGTAAACCATTTTGGCACGAACTTGCCAAAACATACCTACATGTATGGAATACATACATTGTAGYCCATACTAATTTCAAACCAACTCACGCTACTATAGTTTTTCTCACATAGGTCAATTGAAATCTACACAACTCAAATTATTTTTGTTTAGGACTAAGATGACCCTAAACTACCAAATGATGGTGGAAAGGTAAGCAAACTGAATGGCGTGGTTGTGGGTTCAATACCTAGGAGTGACAAGTGGTTTATATGGCGTGAAATCAGCCTCTCCACCTAACATACATCTTTTGCAATGTATTCTTCAACACTTGTTTAAAAAAAACATTATATTTGTTTTTGAGAGAAACATAACATTTTTAACAGGTAGAGGTATAATCCTCCACTATATCCCTAGGGGAGGACTTTAGTTATAATAGAAGTAATTTCATTGGTTGGCCTAGTTGTGAGAGAGTGGGCTGTGAGATTGAAGTGTCCTGATTGGTTGCTGGGGGGCCAAATTTTGAAGGAGCAAAAGAGACCCTCCCCCAATGAAAGTTTACCCTTAAACGACGCCGAGGACATTTTGCATCTAATGGATGGCAAAGAATCTTTCCTTGTAGGACAGAAATGCAATCATTCATCTTCGATATTAGGGGTGGTAAGGGGAGATCTTTTCTAGTACTTTGACTTCCAATGAATATATTTAGCTTTTTCAAAGGAGATGATGTCACACGGTATCAAAATGCATGATTTCCACGGCCACCGGTCCGTCCTTCAAGGGTTAAGAATGTTATGAATCACAAGATTTGAAGATTTTAGGAACGTAACTAAATATGACCAAGGTGCACCTTATCACCACTGAATGACTGAAATCTTAAAGCTCGTCCAAGACGGAGCCAGGGAGTCAGGGACATGTCACATGTTCCTGGATTGTCACTTGACATTCCTATTGGGGTCTCGCCCCGCCACGTCGGATTCTTTTATGGTCGAATTCGAGTCCAAGCCTCCAAGGTGATTGGTTCGGACTTGGGAGTGTTATTTATGGGGGTCCAACTGGGACGGAATCTCGGTCAGCTCAGCACTTAATTCGTCCCGCCAAATCTGGCGGAAAGTTCAGTTCCCCATTCTTGTCTCAATCCTTTGTTTTATTTGCAAGTTCTTTTTTTTCTGTAGAGGAGTTTCGGACCAATGGGGCAGTTGCCCACCGGAAAAGCTTTTCCAGTTCCAACCCAAAGTATCCAAGCATGCAGAATTATCAATGGGTGGGTGGGGGTCTTTATTAAATATTAATAGTATTGGGCGGGGATCCTACCGCAAAGTGCCAGCGTGGCTGACCACTCAGCATACACGTCAGTTCCTTCATTGCTTTTTTTGGGTGGTGGCGCTGTTGCAGCTTGACTTCTGGCCCTTGGGGCGCTCAAGGACTCCTGATGCCGGGCTTCATGTCCCTGGAATCCGCCATCCTCTTGGGGCACGATGTCAACGGAGTGGATGGAATCAGGATGGATGAATGATTCTCGTCCATTGTATCGGGAAGTAACACCCCGTTGTATTAGTAATGATGTTGTACTATTTTAATGGGCTCACAGTCCAACTTTGAAAGTTTATTGTTGTATTTCTTGCAGTAAAGGACTCCTTTATTTGTGTCAAAAAAAAAAAATTCACTGTTGTAGTACAACATCCTACAACATCAGTACTAATACAACGCCTCCCATTGAAACAATATTGTTGTAGTACCAATGTTGTACTGCAACGGTACATTTTCAAAGTTGGATTGCGAGCCCACTAAAACAGTATTGTTTCAATGGGGGGTACTTTCCTGATGTGAGTGACTCTTAGATTCCGTTGGTGACGACAAAAGAAGGTTAACCCGTTAAGGCTTGAATCTTTTTTTGAATTTTGCACATTTTTGCTTACATCTTTGTATAGAAATATCATTTCCTATAATTTTATGATGGAATTAGTCATTTGAACAAGTTGTCTTTTCAAGATACAAATATTACTTGGGATKAATGAGAAGTAAGTTAGACTAAACAATGCATGCAAGCCCTCTATTCATCATCTGAAATACGGACATTGGAGGGCTCAGGGGAACTAACATGTTTCTTTTCTCAATACATTCTCAAGTCTCCATAYGGCAACAAGGTCATTTGATCCTCTACCATAATTGGGTGGACTATAGAATTTTTTTTCCTGTTTTGAATATATAAATTATTTTTTCCACTAGAATGTTGTAGAACTAAAAGGTCCAATGCATAATTAACAATAAAATCATCCATCGGACCTTTTAGTTGCACAACATGCTTAGAGGGTTAATTACTATATTCAAAGCAGGAAAAAAGCTAAATATAGAAATAATGCACCTATTTGTCTAAATATTGATTGAGTATGCACCTATAATGCACCTATTTGGATGACTACTTTGGTTATAAAGGCCGCATTCTTGTGAGAGTTAGAAATTGTGAATTCATATTAAACCATGTTGATAACTTCAAAGTTTGAACCAATCATACTTAAACTTAAACGCAATATCCAGAATTTTATTTACTTTTTGATAGAACTACATTGGAGTTGAGGAAACTCTTTTCACAGACAAACCCTAAACGTCATGATTCATCTCTAAAATTGACGGTTTGAGATAAATCATTATAAAGTGTTATTTAGAAGCATATTTTGGAATTGATATACGAATAAAAGTTGTAGGCTAAGAGTTGTAGATTCCATCCATACGATTAGATTCTCCAATACTATCACCAATATCTATTTTAAAAATTTTAAAAGGGAAATTTCAAAATTCCTTCAAAATTTAATAACACGCAAAATATTATCATTTTTGGAGTAGAATTTGTCGGAATGGATTTGAAACGAGGTTCTCTTTATATGATGATATTTTGAAATTTTTGGGTTCTTCAAACTCTATAACCTCATTTTGACAAATCCAATTTTGAACTAAAGTCAATGCAATTTTGGCTTGATCAAACCACTTGACATACTTGCACATTGATAATTTTAGAAAAATATGTACTCTAGCAACACCAAATCCAACCCTTAACCCCCAAAGGACCAACATGCATTTTTTAGCAACATAGATTTTCTGGGCAGGTACGTGTGACTAGAGATTTGCATATTTTAGGCTGAAATTTTAACAGAATATGGGGACGAGGAATATCTTACATATGCACAAATTTCATGACATTCAAAAATATGAGTCAAAAGTTATTGCATACTATGTTGTTTGTTTCTCAACTCGGGCAGTCCGGGCAGATCAGAAAAAATCACATTATTTTAAAATAAAAATTTGAAATTTGTTCTTCAAATTTACATGTACTCAAAAAGGTTTGAATAATTGCATTTCAATTGTTGAGATGAAAGTTACGAGGCTTTTTAGTTTGCGGGCAATTATGGAATCCCTACACCGAAAAAAAACTTTGAAGTCCTTTATTTTACTGAAATTTAAATATTTTTGAAAAAAAATAATGCTATTGGATGTAGATTTTTTATTAGAACAATTCAAACGTTTGGATTGGCTTTTTTTAATTTTATAACTGATTTATTAACAATTTAGTACTTTGAATCATTCTCTACTTCTTTCTCCTTACTATTTTTTTCCTATATGTTGTACAACTCCAAATGATTTGAACATTTTCATATATGTAGCCAACTTGCCCTGAAGAATGAATCCAAGGAAGCACAACCATTTTGGACATTTTTTCATAATGATATGACCTTATAAAGTGCAGCTGCCCGTGTTTTCGCAGGGCCCAAAAAAGGATTTTTGCCACTTCTGATGCTAATATCTTGCAATCTACAGGGTGGAAATTTCTGCAATTTTTTCCATATATTCTCAAACTAGAGTACTACAAGATCCTATGGTTACATGTTCCAAAAAATGATATTTTTCAAAAATTTGGTACTTGTACAAGAAATGGCAGTTTTGAAGCATTTTTGGTGAGAACATAGTCAAGAAACTTTAGGGGTTAAATAGAACAACTACTAGATATAGTATCTCCACACATGAACCCCTAATGGACCAACATGCGTTTTTTGGCAACATAGAAATTTTGGGCAGGTACGTGTGACTGGAGATTTGCATATTCCGGATTGAAATTTTAAAAGAATGTGGGGACAAGGAATATCTTTCATATGCACAAATTTCATGACATTCGAAAATATGAGTCAAAAGTTATTGCATACTATGTTGTTTGTTTATCAACTCGGGCAGTCCAGATCTGAAAAATCACTCTTTTTAAGAAATAAAAATTTGAAATTCATTCTTCAGATTTATATGTACTAAAATTTAGATTCTTTATTACAACAATTCAACCATTTGGATTGGAGTTTTTTTTTAATTTATAACTAACTTATTAACAATTTAGTACTTCGAATCATTCTCTACTTCTTTCTACTTACTATTTTTTTCCTATATGTTGTACAACCCCAAATGATCTGAAAATTTTCATGTATGTAGCCAACTTGCCCTGAAGAATGAATCCAAAGAAGCACAACCATTTTGGGCATTTTTCATAATGATCTGACCTTGTGAAGTGCAACTACCTGGTTTTTTGCAGGGCCAATAAAAGGATTTTTGCCACTTCAAATGCTAATATCTTGCAATCAACATGGTGAAAATTTCTTAAACTTTTTCCAGATATTCTCAAACTAGAGTACTACAAGATCCTATGGTTACATGTGTCAAAATTTTTTTTTTTTTTAAATTTGGTACTTGTACTAAAAATGGCAGTTTTGAAGCATTTTTGGTGAGAACGTAGTTAAAGAACTTTAGGGGTTAAAAGAACTTTCATCCAAGTAGTTAGGAGGATGAAACTTTAGTTTGAATTTGTTCATTGTCCCAAAAATGGATGTCACATCGCTCTAGGGTTAACCCTTCATCGCCTAAGGTCCAACCATGCTTAAAAGCATCCTCACTTTGCAAATGTTAAAACTATCACTTTCAGTTAGTTATGAAGATCTCAACCGTACAATATTGTAGTGTGAGTGTTGTAGATGGTGTGGAACAAATTTGGGGTCATTTGACCATATAGATTGAAAGATTATAATGTTTTAGTGATGAGAAAAGGTGCTGAAATTTTCTTAAAAACACATTTGGAGGTGAAATTCGAGGTCTAAACCGATTCAATTGAATGAAAAACTATTAAACTACAAAGTGATTCAAAACCAGAATATTCAGACTTTCGTAAAACAAATATCATAAAAATGACTCATTGTGTTTGCAAAATGGATTTGAAATGTTAAATAACAGTGAAAAAAGTAGCAAAAAATCACATCTATGGCTAAACCTACTTCTACTAAAATGCTTCTCAGTCACTCATATCATCTTGGATAGATCTAAAAATTTAACCACATATACTAGATTAGTAAGCACAACTTCTACAACAAAAATTATTGAAAAAGGATCATATATGAAGAAGTTATGAGCCGCTGAAGTTCACTGAAATGCAAATAACTCTGGATTTTGAATTTTGAATTTCTCCCAAACATTCGAAACGATTTGGATTGGCATGAAAATTTTCCCACAATAACTAGACCTTTATGGAAACAAAACCCAACAAATTTTATTGAAAACAAACATTTGATGAAAAAGATACAATCCCCCGAAGTTGCAACCATCACACTGCAGTGTGTTGAACCTAAATTGAACCTGAGAATTTCAAATGACTTTCACAAACTCAATACATCTTGGATTGATCTGAAAATTTTACCATGGATACTAGACTAATACACTCAACTTTTCCAACAAGTTTTATTGAATTCCGACATTGAATGTAGAAGTTAGAGCGCTTCAAAGTTGACTGCTAGATTGTGTGAGGACACTTTTTGTCCCCTTAGGATGAAGGGTTCAACAAAGGCTAAAAAAGTCAAAGAGTTTAAGACTTCAATAACTGACTTTCAGAAAAAATATAAAAACATATATTACTCCTATTCACCAAGAAATTTGATAAGTCTAAACTCACTAACATGCTACTTAAATGGCTACAAATGAAGTTGAGGTGATTAATACTACTTTGTAATTTAGGTGTTGTTGCATTTCACTTGCATTAGTATTATTTCAGAAATTATTGCATTTCAAAATACTTGATTACTTTATAGATATTAGTGTAAAACATTAATATTTAAATTTGAAACTAATTAAAGAAACTTATAAATACAATGGCTTCCATAAGTTTTCAAACATTTCAAAAAATGCCATGATTAATTGAGAATTATTTTCCAACAGATTTTAGACATGTTTGATGTGCAAGCAACAAACTTCTATAAAACGATCTTTCAATTTTCTTAAAACAATTTTGGATTTTTTAATAAATTTAATCAAGTTTATTAGTAAAAAAACCTTTATATAGGTAAGAAAATTCAAATTTCTTTAGTGAGGGGAATGGATTTTTTTTTGAATTTGTAGTAATAATTTAATGGATTTTAAAATTCAATTTAATGAAACATTATTAACAAGAATATATTTTAAAATATTTTTTTATTTTAAAAATCAAAACATAAATTTTCCAGAAAAAATTAAAAATATTACATAAACACTTTATATTCTTTTCAAATTTTCTTTATATATTTTTTGGAGACTTTTGGAGTAAATTACAAAAAAAATATACACACAAAATAATAGAAAATAATTAAACACTTTTGAAAATTTATTCTATGCAAGTATAGCACTTGTACCAAAACATATCAATATTTTGTTGGAAATTTGTAACTCCTCAATCAGTTATGGCAATTTTTTGTAATATACCAAATATTTTAAAAGCCATTAGATGTTTTTGGAGCATTTAGATGACTGTGGGTTCCCGGTCTGTGTGAATGCATTGGAAACTCTAGAAACTCTACCATGTAGGCAGACGAGGCCGAGAGACTATCACGTCAGATAATACTAATTGATTAATTTTTAAATTTAATATAAAATATATTTATTGTAAAAGATTGTTTTCTTTTTTTAAATTAGTTTTGAGTGTCTTCAAGGTAAAACATCCCATTGCGATTAGATGACCCATGATGGACACCTAATGATCCCATGACGTTTTTTCAGACCATAATCAATGTCTAACATGACTCCTATGGAGTGATTAGCGACCTCATTAGGAGCACCCTACATTTTGAGTGTAAATCATAGTGGAAGTGACTTTTCAGGACCTTCCACATTAGAAATTATTGTGACCATTGGAGGTGATTAACATGAGCATATTGGATAAAGTTTTTGTTGGTTATCACATAGCCTACTAACTCTTTTGGGTAGACCACTTCAAAAATTCATAACTAATTCATACTTTGTTTGAAAAGTATAATTTGAATTGCTCTCACTTGTCTTGACATTTTTTAATTTTTTTTTTTTTTTTTAATTTAGAATTTCAAATTAGCAGTCATTGGTTCTTTGAACACATAATACTTTTAGGGAACAACCCCAAAACAATCTCCTACAGGCTGAAAAAACATCTAATGCATTGTTTGTGGTGACTTTAATTGGTAAAGTAGTCTATCACATACTAATAGTGTAGATTTATGCAACTACGTAACACTATGTATCCAAGCAAAGGGCCTCCCTTTAGGTATTGTACTTTACTAGTTAACACTTTTGGGGAACAACCCCAAAACAGTCTCCTACGGGGCTGAAAAAACATCTAATGCATTGTTTGTGGTGTGACTTTAATTGATAAATTAGTCTATCACATACTAATAGTGTAGATTTATGCAACTACTTAACACTATGTATCTAAGCAAAGGGCCTCCCTATGTTGGAGCTTAGGTATTGTACTTTACTAGATATCTCAAATAAATAAATTAGTTATTTCAAGGATTGGGTTTTTACTATGGAGCCATCAATAAATTAATCAATTGTTCACTGCAAAGGGTTCTTTTTCAAGGTGCAAAAAGGCCCCCCTACCTCATTGGTAAACAATACTACCTCAGTCCCAAAATAAATCCGGGTTTTCTTGGAAAAGGCTAGATTAGCATAAGAATTCTTCCTATTTTAAGGAGCTCGTGTAGTTATTGTAGATTTTACTAAGTCCCATTAGGTGTGAAAGAATGGAAGTCAACAATTAAGTTGTGCATGTTGAAAACGGGCAATGAAATTGAATTTTTTTTGCCCTTTTTGGAATTGCTCCATTGGTATTGATTTTTATCATATTCTAAGCATTGTTGGTGGAGTGATGTCCATTGACATCCTTTCTATTCAATTCTGACAATGTATTGTGATTCAACTCCAAACATTTATGAACAAGAGATTTATTAGTAGCACTTTTTGTATAATTGTGGTTTGAATTCTTTGCCTTTGGTTGGCTAGAGAGTTGCATTTTGATTCCGTTTGCAATGATCGAATTGCTATATAGTCTTTGAAGTGTAGAACTATGGATTATTTTGCTTCAAGGAACTCAAACTAGCTTTAGTTGTTGTCCATAGAGTTGTGGAGAGTCAAGTTCGAATTTGATTTGGGACAAGTATATTTGGAAATCCCGGATTTATTTCAGGACAGAGGGAGTATTATGTGACTACATTCATTTATCCTATCCTACTTAAAAGCGAAATTTAATGTAAATTAGGTCATTTTTGAAAGAAAAAAAAATGCCACATGCCATCTTGTGAACTGTGTGAGATGGCAAGGACCTTTGCGAATGTGACATAAGGTATTAGCAAAGGCACAAAATTCAGGTCATTCCAAAATTCTATTTTTTAGGAAGAAATAAGGGAGGCGGGCAGTCGGGCACCCCCAAAAGTGCCATTGATCTGAAACCGCCATCTTCACACTATGTACATCTACAAACTCGTTTTTGTACCTACATGGAAGAAACGCTTTAGAACCAAACTTTGACCCTTCATAACTTTTGCATGCTACATCCAAACATTGCATTCTTTGGTGGATTGGAACTTCTTTTCACTTTGCCAACAAGACAATATGAAAATCTGACCAACCTAATAATAGTACCTAGGCACAGTACCAATTTGTGGTGGTTTTTGGTGTACCTACCTCTCATGTAATATTTCAATCCACACTACAGTACTGTACTGATTTCAATAAGTTTATTTTACAAATAATGCGAGTCCATTAGAGTGGTTACACGTGCACAAATATGACAAATCGGTGTAACATTAGCAATAGAGAGATGAAAGGGAAAAAAAGGCCCCCATAAGTATTGATAAGAATTCTCACTAGCAGTTATTGTCAATTTGTCAGTTTCTAATGCCGGAAATGGTCCCAAATAAGTCGTTCATGTGCCAAGACGGCGTTGTCATGTTGAATTAAATTCCATGACTGTAGAAATTTTGGGAGATACTAACTTATCTTCCACCCCGCCTCTGCAACTTGAAGCTGACTTGACATATGCAACAATTTACTATTTATGGAAGTATCAAAAGACTTGGAAATAGAAAGGAACTGATGAAGATTGATTTCGGGAACAAGGTACGGTAGTGGGCTGCTCTTGACGAGCCCATTTAACCCTTAAAGGACTGACCTATCACCGCGGGCGAAGGCGGGGTGCAATATGTAGTGCTTGACTGAGGGGAAAAACACTGTTCACACACATGTTTAGCTTTGGAAAAATTGTACAAACCAATACCTCGTGCTACCCATTCAAAAATTGTGAGAAAGACAGCGTGGCACAAAACACTTTTATGTGAAAATCTTTGCTATCTTTGTAGAATTAGGGCTACCTAAAAATATGGAAGCAATTAAAAACACTAAATTTGACTTCCCATGATGATTGACACATGTGTGGTCACTTTCAGAAAAAGAAAGGATGAAAATTAGTGAGTGTCCGCTCACCAAATGAGTTTTCTGTCATCGAAAGGACAATAAACGTCCGCGGCGTCGTTTAAGGGTTAACTAAAGCTAAGCTAAACTCCTCGGAAAAATTTTGAGTAAATTTTTGTCGAAAGAAAAATGGAATTGGCATCCAACCCAAGTAGTTTCATATTTTTTGGACCTTCGTGGAATTAGTTACGATTTTTTGAAGTTGAAACACATTGATCATTGAAAAAGCAACCACCTCCTAAAATGTACCATGTTGATACATTGAAAAAAGCAAAATATACCTCAATCTGCGTGATATTCGCTTTTAGAACACGCTTGCTTTTAGAGTAGAATACCAATACGTCGTTGGAAAAAGGAAAAAAAATAATTTGTCCATAAAGATTGATGGTAAGTACCACAATCGGCACTTATGTGAAATTGAAAAGGAAAGGGACATTTGAGTTATGATTAAGCTTTTTCTTTCTTTGAAAAACAATTGCACTGGAAGAAAGAAAAAGGGCAAATTACGAAAGTGATACATTTGTTTGCATCAACATTTCAAAAATGATGTACCTCAAGATCTTTAGCAAATAGAAATAGAAGGGAAAGCAATTTGTTGGAGACTTTTTAGAGGGCATGTGAATAAACTTTGAATTTTTTACAGGTGAAGGAAGAAGAATATCCATAGATGTATCATTTATATTTGCTTCATCACTTATCCATCTTTTTTTTAATAACAAATGGTAAACCATTTATCCATCTTTGAACCGGGGAAAAAACTTTACGACTACAACAATATTATAATGGTAAGGTAGGCACCCATAAATTGTCCCTGATCTAAAACCGCCATCTTTAGACTTTGTACATCTCCAAAATCAATTATGTATTTATATGGCATTGATTTTTTGTAGGCAATTTGTCGTCAAATTGCATCAAAATAATGGCCCCTCGACCAAGCCCTTGGATGAAATTGCCATATTGTGGAAGAAAATGTAATTTTGAATATTTGATATGTGCTAATGTGATAATTTCTATCCGAAATGTGGATGAATGTTGAAGTTTTTAGCATGACTATAACATTTGATATCGCCACTCTTGCACTTAATGAAAAATGAAAATGAAAAATGCCGTATGAAATAAACACTTTTAGAACCAAACTTTGACCCTCTATAACTTTAGCATATTGTATCCAAATGTCGCATTATTCAGTGCATTGGAACCTCTTTTCACTTACCGACATGACAATATGAAAATCTAACCAGCATAATAATAGTAATTGGGCTCATTACCAATTTGTGGTGGTTTTAGGTGTACCCATCTTATTAAGTTATGCTACTTAACCTTGAAAAAATTAAAAGAATGAAAAATGATATCAATGCGTGCTGGAATAATAAATAAATCATGCTATAAAAATGCATGATTTCCACGGGCCACCGGTCCATCCTTCAAGGGTTAAGTACTGATCTAAATACGGTTGACATGTTTTGTTGTTTCAAGATATGGTAAAAAATAATCTTATAATAAGTAACTTCTTAGTCAATATTGTAAATGGTTTTGGTGATTTCTTTAGCTTAGATGTCAACAACAAAGGTACCAGAATTTTAAGGTTGGAGGGAGCAATGTTTTGCCAATTCCATCCAAATTCAAGGATGAGAATTTAATTCTTTTTTTTGTTACAATGAATTGTTTATCTAATCCAAATGGATCGATAAAATTAATAAAAAAGTGTCTTTTRCAAGCATAATTTGCTCTACATAAAGATCTATAAAAATGGTGATTGCCATAGAAATTGGTGGGCCTACACAACTCCAATACATGGTATAGTATATGTGATGCGCATCTACAACTACAAACTTCAATTTACAATAATATAAATACGCATCAACAATGCTAATAAGTAAGCATGAAAATGCGAGCATGTGAACCTATATGTATATGTATATGTATACGTATATGTATACATATATGAATAGATATCCTACAACCATTGAAGGTGTTGATAATATAATCACCTATAATATAACATAGTTACACTATAAGCTTGGAAAGTCTCAATAATATAGACTCCTATAGCATAAGTATATACACTTTTAGGCTCAAGGGCTCACACTCCTAAACTCACATAGTAGCAACCATCATATAAGCATCTTCATCTTAGAGTTGCATAACATTATAAAACCTAGACAAGGGTCCTCTCTATGCTAGGAAGGTATTATGCTTTGCTAGATAAAGCACATATAGCCTTGGCTCAATGACTGTGGTCTTGGCATACTAGTGAGGTGGGCAAAAGTTCAAATGTGGGCATTAGTGGGGTACTAACCACCATCATCCATCCGACTATGGTGCRGTGGGGTTTGCAAAATGTTCCTTGYTGTCATACGGGAATCTAARAATTTCTCAAAGRAASGAACATGTTAYTTTTTTGTTATAAAATCTACCTACTAACAAGGGCATCAAAGATGGAATGTGCCATGTAAGTAAGTAAACAAGTCTTCGATAGTACGTTGAGACATTMTCAATTGACACTTTGTTCGCGCTGGTCTTTTACACAAAGTTATCATGCATGTCTTCTTGCTAGRTACATGGGAGAGACTTATTAGCTAATTCCAATATTAATATTGGTTCAAGATCCATCAATAAGACAATTTTGTTTGTTGCAAGGGGACTCTTTTCAAGGATGCAAAAAAGACCCCTTTCTAAATAGCCTTAGAGCCAACARGATCTCTAGGAGTTGGAAGCAACGAGACTGAGCATGCACATTCAGGAGGGCCCTCATATTTCTATTGGATCGYGCGTGCTTAGCTCGCCCATTAGGAGGGAATTGAATGCATCAAGCGGCCTTAAGTTGTTTTACTAATTTTATTATTAACTAAAGTGAGTATGAGGTTATCRACATTCTCATTGACCCCACCATGTAGGACCACTAGAAGTTTATAGTGGACACTTGGCATGTTGAAATTTGTGGRAAGCATGTGCAAGCCAATCCTCCATGACTAAGCCAAGAAATTGTGGCGATGRATTACATAATGGARATGAGATTGTGGACATGGATTGGGTAATCATTACAAATATTAGATCTCATCATGCAAATCCTAGCCCAATGGCCTTTTCCCACCCTCAATTTTTGCATTAGGAAGTGGCCCTTCTTGGATTCAATTTTTTCTTAACGCACTCAAAGTGTTGGTCTCACGGTCCCCATAGTCGTTGAGAGGCCAAATAATCTAACAATTGGATTGCTAAGATTAATAATTACCACCTCCAAATCACATGTTCTGCCATCTGAGATTTCAAAAAGTGAATCATTTTGTTTTTTCTTCACACACCTTGTCTATGCAAACATTCTAGGCCTTCTAGCTCTACAAAGACGAAATGCAAGAGCTTGAGGTTGGAAGAGAGCATAGAGATCCGTTTGTAATGGAAATTAAAGTGCATGAGCTGTTTAGTTCAAGARATCTAGGCACCCAATAAAAACKGACTCTYGTTGGTTATCAATACTATTAAGTTGATTGTTAGTTTGCCATATAGGCTTATTTATAAAAGTTCCCCAAATTTTTACGCTACAAGTGAGTGAAAAATATTGTAGTGAGACCAAAGACGTTCAATAATAATACATAAGAGCATCCTCAATCCGCCCTCTATAGATGCACTCAAATGTCAAGTTTGGTGAGGATTACAAAAAAAAAAAAACATGTCCCAATGCTAACAGTTTCTTCGACATTATTTTCATGGAAGGAGAACTTTTAAGCTCCCATACAACAAAAGGTGGTCTTTTATTATACCCTCCAAACTTCTCAGCACTTCTTTGTCAATACTACTAACGACAATGATTAAATCTAAAAGGGTGCAAATTTTCCTAGTAAATAGCATATCTCACACCATCCTCACTTCCCTTAGTAGTCATGCATAGTCATGCCACATAGTTGTAGATCTGTGTAGGGTTCCAAATATTGTTGTTGCATTGAGGCACTTAAGATGGGAAAAGCCACAGTGAAAAGAAGGAACAAGATTACAAACTACATATACTGATGTATTGTCTTTTTCCAAATGTAGCATGGAGGATGCTCTAACTTACATAATACCAAGTTTTCCGGGTTGTTTATAGCCTACACTAAATAGTAAAATTAGATTGCCTTCACAATTAGGTTGCCTTACTCCAAGAAAGTTATTCTACAAGCCATCAAATTCAACAAAATTGATTTGTACAAACACTTTCATTTATACACATGGAGGTTCATGAGTTCCAACTAYATTAATAACTAATTCAAAAGTAGTGCATTATTRTACAATACAATAACAATAAAGATTTATATAGTRTGGAATGTTGAGAAATTAGTAAGGGAAAACCTAATTTCACTATTTCATGCAACTCCTCCGCAGCCCCGTTTATACAAAATAGTGAAATTAGGTTTCCTTTACAATWAGGTTGCCTTACCCTTTAGAAGTTACTTCACAAGCSATCAAAGTCAACAAAATTTATTTCTACAAATATTTCCATTTGTACACATGGAGGTTCATGAGTTCCAATTACACCAATAACTAATTCAAAGTAGCGCATTCTTGTACAATAACAATAAATATCTATATAATGTGGAAATGTCAAGGAGGTTCATGAGTTCCAATTACACCAATAACTAATTCAAAGTAGCGCATTCTTGTACAATAACAATAAATATCTATATAATGTGGAAATGTCAAAAAATTAGTGAGGGGCAACCTAATTTCACTATTTAGTGTAGCTGTTCTGAAGTTTTGTTCACATGGAGCATAATCCCCTTGCAGTCTAAAAACGACATAAGGTAGAGGAATCCGTAACTGATCAAATAAGCATATTCTTGACATGATCTAGGGTAGTGCTAGGCAAAGCAAATATTTTTGAAGGTGAATTGACATAAATAAAGGGGATTGCAAATATTTGGTAATTTTGCCTCTTAAATGGAAAAAAAATTACTATGAATTCTGAAAGGCTAAAGTTGGGCTTGACCCATAACCAACATCTAGAGTCATCCAATTCCAATCATTCAAGAACTTCTTTCCCATTGATAGCTTCATACTTTCTTGCTCACTTATGTGTCATGAACTTATTGGTCCAAACCTTGAAAAAATCAAAAACACACATTCCAAAGTGAAAATGGATATGTGTTCCATCCTTGGTCGGAAATACGGCACCCTATTGATTGGTGATAGGACACCGGTCAGTAATGGATTCCTCTACCTTAACCTTTTAAAGACGGACTAGTGACTATGGAAATCATCAATTTTGATACCATAAGAATCACTAGTTTAGGAAAATCCAAAAGTACTCATTGGAAGTCAAATTATCTCAGAAGATCTTGCATTTCCACCCCTAATTCCGTGGATGAATAGTTGATTATCTGTTATTCATCGTTTGCAGAATCGTTCCCGCAGCGTTGTTCAAGGGTTAAACTTAATTGAATGCAAGCCCATTGAGGCAAGAGGGAGTGTGATGAGATCAAGCCGGTGTCATGAGACCAATGGCACGCATGGTAGAGGGACCCATTACTAACAAGTGCCCCATGACCAATCAATAGGGTGTTGTATTTCCGACTAAGGTTGGAACAAATTTCCATTTTCTCCTTGGAATGTGTGTTTTTGATTTTTTCAAGGTTTGGACTAATAAGTTCATGACACATAAACGAGCAAAAAAGTAGGAAGTAATGAGCGAGAAAGTAGTTCTTGAATGATTGGAATTGGATGACTCTAGATGTTGATCATTGTAAGAGATAAAATTACCAAAGTATTTGCAATTTCCATCATTTCAATCAATGCACCTCTTAAAATATTTGCTTTGCCTACCACTACCATAGATCATGTCCATAATTGCTTAGAGCAGCTCCATTGCATGAATTAGACTGGAAACGCAAAACAATTTCCTACGTGCTTAGTCACGAGGCTGTTGGTGTTCAGTCCCAACTTTTCGAGGAAGAGTGAGAGCACATGCACGCTTCACCCCTGGCCAATATCTTGTCTTTTTCTTCGGCGTCATCAAGTGGTGTCATCAAAGCGTCATCAAAGCGTCATCCTTGCGGCATGAAACAAAACAAATCCTCCATAGTCAAGGATTTGAGTGGTTGCGTGAGCTCTTCCGTGCTCTCCAAAGACCTTGAAATTGACGTGGGCGGAGCATTTTAGCGTTCCCCTCAAAAGTTGGAAAGCCTGTAGCATCCACTTGGTGAGGCAGAAAAGCGCCCACTTCACTCTACAATTCCTGTTGAGTGATTGTTTCCGTATGTGATGAAGCTGCTCCTATTTGATCGGTTATGGGTCCCTCTACCATACCATCCGTCGGTCGACGAGCAGGTTCCATTCCAAAGCAAAGACCTCCGATGCCAACGTCGCAATGCCGGCCATGCCGGCCACGGCACAGCAGGAAGTACTGCAGTCACTGCACTGACCAGCTGCGCAGACCACAGGGGCTCGGCTCGGCTGCTCGTATTCTGGGATCTCCAGCTAAGYTGGCTGATTACCAGGCAGGCTTGCTTGCTTGCCTGGGAAGGAAGATTCATCGCAGGCCATATTCTTCACAGGCCAGCATGAAGTGAAGTTAAAAACCTGCCAATAGGGATCCTGGTCGGTTCAGAACTCGATCGATCGGCTGGAGCTAGCTACACTAAATAGAGAAATTAGGTTGCCCCTCACTAATTTCTCGACATCTCACTCTAATATAAATATTTATTGTTACTGTACAAGAATACACTACTTCTGGATTAGATATTAGTGTAGTTGGAACTCATGAACCTCCATGTGTACAAATGGAAGAATTTGTAGAAATATTTGCCAACTTTGATGGCTTGTAGAGTAACTTTCTTGACGTAAGGCAACCTAATTGTAAAGGCAACCTAATTTCACTATTTAGTGTAGGTTGGGAGTTGGGAGGGATTCGTAACTTAACTTATTCTCACTTACCGTAAGGAAGTTAAGGTATGGCAAGCAGCGCCTGCGCCTGCGCGCGGGGCTCGTTTCTTCCACTGCAGCAATGAATCTCTGTCCTTCTGAATGTTCTGCGCGCACAGGATCGCAGGACGGAGGAGGACTGGACGGGGGTCGGAGGAGCCAGGAGCCAGCCGGAGCAGGAGGCGTTACCAGGACGGACTCTCATTTGGGTGGAAATTGGGTACAAACAACGAAATTTCAAGGAAAGGAAAGGAACTCATTAGATGTTTTTTGGATCATTTAGAAGACTGTGAATTTCCGGGTTGTGGGAACACATTGGGAACTCTGATAACTCTGCCACATAGGTAGTCTGACGTGGCACAAAGACTGCCACGTTCAATAATACTAACTAATTAATTAATTAATTAATTATATTAATTATTAATTATTTAAAAAAAATTTGAAAAATAAAAAAAATTGAAATCAAGTTTCAATTTCTTACTACTTTCTGAGATTTCTGGATTTTTTTTTTTATGAAAATTCAAAATTTCAAACCAACAGTCGCTAGTTCATTGCGAAGGGAACAATTTCAGGTGACAGCCCCGAAACAGTCTCCTGCGGAACTGAAAAAACATCTAATGAATAAATCCAATCCGAATTGAAAACAAAACAACAAAAGAGAACATAAGCTAGCCAAGTAAACATCCGAGCCCGCTGGGATCCAATTTTGTGCAAAATTTTGAATTGGTGACATTGTGCAAAACGGTGGAAACACCCCCCAAAAAAGTCAATATAAGCAATTCAACATACTTGGAGGCACCTTTTTCTTGAAAATGTTGTTTTGTAGTATTAGCAAGTGAAAATCATGAATATTTTTTTTTTAATTAGAGTTTTTGGATGTAATATGCAATTTCTACGATTTTTTCAAATTCCAACTCCCTAGGCCACAGAAATTGTCACATAAGTGGATCTGAAACTAAAATCTGCAAAAATTAAATAGTAGTCAGTGGATTAGAGCTAAGCATTTGAAGGACACATTTAGTGGTAGTCTAGGGCACAAGAATGGGAACCAGGACTCTCTAGGGGCGGTCACACCTTCTTCACTACACATCCATTCTTTAGAAAATAGAGACACTGCACCTCCCCTTTTCTTTGGCAAAAAATACTTTCTGTAATGAATCTTCTCCACGTCTATTATTATCCTCTAGAGGTGAATAACAGGTGCAATGAAGATTTCTTCAGAGGAATATATTCTTTTGAAACAATGGGAAGCCAATGGGGAGCTGCAACGTCCGTGGGAGAATCCATTCTTTGTTCTTGTCTTCTAGACAACACAAAAAGGGGGGTCACATCTTCTTCACCTACAACTCACCCCATTGGCTCATTTTTTCTCCCATGAGCTTTCATTCTTCCCAAAGAAGTTTTGCTTGGTAAAGGTGTGACTACTTCTAATATCGAAAGCTTGCATTGTTTTTGTATTTGAAACAAAGAGAAGAGCTACAATCTAATTGTGTCATGTGGCTATTTGTGGCGCTTTTGTAAGCATTGTATATAAGCAATGTGAATTTAGATTTTAAATTGTACAATGTTGGTACATTGTGGTAGAAATAGGGCAAGTCAATCTTTGATGAAAAAAATGGTTAAATAAATGAACAAGTATTCNCCTTTTCTTTGGCAAAAAATACTTTCTGTAATGAATCTTCTCCACGTCTATTATTATCCTCTAGAGGTGAATAACAGGTGCAATGAAGATTTCTTCAGAGGAATATATTCTTTTGAAACAATGGGAAGCCAATGGGGAGCTGCAACGTCCGTGGGAGAATCCATTCTTTGTTCTTGTCTTCTAGACAACACAAAAAGGGGGGTCACATCTTCTTCACCTACAACTCACCCCATTGGCTCATTTTTTCTCCCATGAGCTTTCATTCTTCCCAAAGAAGTTTTGCTTGGTAAAGGTGTGACTACTTCTAATATCGAAAGCTTGCATTGTTTTTGTATTTGAAACAAAGAGAAGAGCTACAATCTAATTGTGTCATGTGGCTATTTGTGGCGCTTTTGTAAGCATTGTATATAAGCAATGTGAATTTAGATTTTAAATTGTACAATGTTGGTACATTGTGGTAGAAATAGGGCAAGTCAATCTTTGATGAAAAAAATGGTTAAATAAATGAACAAGTATTCAAAGGGACAAAAAAATGGTGACAATATGAAGCAATATTTCAATGAAAATAGATTTTATTGTGTAGCAGAAGTTGGTCATAACCAGGGCTTTCTTTTTGGACTAGTGTCCCCCCTGCTGCCTTCACTACAAGGCCAGATTTTGGAGGGATGAAGCCAGAGAGGTCAGATTTCTGACAATCTAGCGAAATTTCACCAAAAATAAAAGCCCTGGTCATAAATGCTTGTATCAATATTAAAAATTCCTCTTTCACTTTAGATTAGGGCTTTTCTTTTGGGCTTTTTGGTGCCAGATTGCACTAGAAAAAATAATTTGACTAAAAAAATGCCTAAAATAATGTCAAAAAACTTCGATGAAATTGCCAAACAACTTTGAATTTAAAAAAAATCTTAGATGAAAACGCCAGATTGTGGATGAAAACCATGGTATACATCCAATATTTGGATGAATGTTGTAATTTGGAGCACTACTATAACACTTAATATCGCCACTATGGCACTTTGTAAAAAATGAAAGAAAAAAAAATGCTTTAGATAGTTTGATGCTTAGTAGAAAGAAAAACAAAGGTTATTGTTTGGCCCTAGAGGTTGATGGAAGAAAGAGCTTTATACTTTCTTTTGGGATCCAAGTGAGAGATAATCAAGTCCAATTCATAATACAATGTTATTGAAACAATGTCATTGTCTTTGTAGTTTATATAATGAAAATTTACTGATTGGAATTGCTAGTAACACTTGAAAGCTAAACTAGTAATGGTATTTGGTGTTATGTTACTAATAGTTTTACTTGAGCTTTTACCACATCCACTTCAAATTTTAAGTGGTTTGCATTTAGAGTTATTTTCACCTCCTCTAAATTCATATATTTAGTTTTATATTTTTTTTATTGCAATTTGATGAAATAATATATAACACTAAACGTAATCTTGTAAAAAAATTTATTTAATAGTTGACAAATAGTGTCTATGTTGATGTTTAGTGTTGGTAACATTAACATGATTGTTGACATTTAGTGTTGTGATTTGTAATTAGTGTTGCCAATACTAAATACCATTATTAGTGTAGTGTGGCTACAACATAATTTTGTTTGTTTGTTCATAACTTGTTTGGAAATTCAAAAACTACATGTTTCTTATCACACATTATCAAATTAGAAGAATGAAGAAGAATATGGTTTCTATTTTATTATTTACATGGATGAAGCATCTAGTTCATATAGCCTCAGAATTAATGGAGAGCGTCCAAAGATCAATATTTTTAGCAAATATAAAAAACTCCACTCTACAATAATTGATTAGTATGCTAAAAACACACATGCGTAACATTGTTTGGTACTTATACATGTATACTCAATTACCATCTTAATTTTTAACATAAACTTGTTATACCATAAAATGTTATATTTATGCCATAAGCTAATCCACCTAGGTAATTTTTCCAAAACCAATAGCACATCCAAAAATAAAAACATGTATTGGTTATATAAATTCACTAGCAAAAAAAGGTCATTATACGTCATTACTTAAAATCTACTCTTTATAGGTCATCACTTAAAATCTTATCTCTAGGACTATACTTAAAACACCCCTTTCTCTTATAGTGAAGGGATTATGAAATCAAACTCTCCTACGTTAGATTGGTGATATAATACCTCTTTCCCATTGGAAATTTGATGTCAATTCYTATATATAGGCTTTTGTTCCATGGTGGTTTTTAGTAGTTTGTTGGTTTTGGGTATACTTTTATTATTAGTTTTCTACAAAAGAAACTTTGCATCCTACTTATCACTATCATCACCATTATTTGAACCAAGTTCAAATTTCTATATACACCAAATAATCATTCTATAGCCTATTTCATAGTAAAACAACCAAATTGCAAGGGAATAATCCAAATTCATTATAGATATCTTTTTTTTTGTTTCTATTCGCTTTCGTCTAGAATTTTTCAATCGATCTTTTAAAAATGCTATGGACCTAATAGATTTGATGAATGGTGAATGACTTCACTATGTACCATAGAATTGAAAAATGCACCTGTTGATCCAATAAGGTCATTACTTTGGTCATAGAAGCTAGCTATGTCCTTTTAAGACGAATCTTTACAAGATATTTTTGAAAAATGAACCTATTGATCTAGTAAGGTCATTACTTTGGTTATAGAAGCTAGCTATTTAACCTCTAAAGATCCTTGACTATGTTCTCACCAAAAATGCTTCAAAAATGCCATTTCTAGTACAAGTACCAAATTTTTGAAAAATATCATTTTTGACACATGTGACTGTAGGATCTTGTAGTACTCTAGTTTGAGAATATGTGGAAAAAATTTCAGAAATTCACTCCTTGTAGATTGCAAGATATTAGCATTTGAAGTGGCAAAAATCCTTTTTTTGGCCTTGCAAAAAAACGGGTAGTTGCAGTTCACAAGGTCATACCATTATGAAAAAATGTCCAATATGGTTGTGCTTCTTTGGATTCATTCTTCAGGGCAAGTTGGCTACATACATGAAAATTTTCAGATCATTTGGAGTTGTACAACATATAGGAAAAAAATAGTAAGTAGAAAGAAGTAGAGAATGATTCAAAATACTAAATGTTAATAAATTAGTTATAAAATTAGTAAACTCCAATCCAGATGGTTGCATTGTTGTTAAAAGCAATCTACATCCAATAGCATAATTTTTTTTCAAAAATATTGAAATTTCAGTAAAATAAAGGACTTCAAAGTTTTTTTGATGTAGGGATTCCATAACTCCCTGCAAACTAAAAAGCCTCATAACTTTCATCTCAACTATTGAAATGCAACTATTCAAAGCTTTTTGAGTTCATATAAATCTGAAGAACAAATTTCAAATTTTTATTTCTTAAAAAATTGTTTTTTTCAGATCTGCCCGGACTGCTCGAGTTGAGAAACAAACAACATATTGTGCAATAACTTTTGACTCATATTTCCGAATGTCATGAAATTTGTGCATATGAAAGATATTCCTCGTCCCCACATTCTATTAAAATTTCAGTCCAAAATATGCAAATCTCCAATCACATGTACCTGCTCAAAATTTCTGTGTTGCCAAAAAACGCATGTTGGTCCTTTAGGGGTTAAGACAAATCTTTAAAAGATATTTTTGTTCTTTAGGCGGCAACCCAAAGAATTGATCTRCTATAGTGATTCTAAATGAGGCAAGCAAGAGAATTGGATTTGTAAGTGAATGGCAAGTGGCTTTGTGCCTAGTTTAGCTAAACACTGAATACATATCTCCTCTTAGGCAACCTTGAAAAAGCACCCTCACTTGAGCACCTTCCAATCCACTTTCACTCGTTTCACTCTCACTATGCTTGAGAAATTTTCAAAGCAATGAAATTGCTTTCAATTTTTCCAAGGAGGAGGAGAAAAATGTGACCATTTTAAAAAAGAGTTGTTCACGGCGGCTCCTACAATTCTTGTTATTCTTTGGAAGAAGACTCAAGGGCCACAAAATGTCTTTTAACCCCTTAAAGACAAACCTTGGTGACCATGAAATCATCCATTTTGATACCGTTGGATCAATGGTTCCGAAAAATCCAAATCACTTATTTGAAGTCAAACTACTACAAAATCTACTTATTAGAAGATCTTCCCTCTCCACACAAAATTATAAAGATGAATAGTTGCACTTTTTTCCACATAGAAAGACTCTTTGTCATCCATTAGGCGCTAAATGTGTGTGTCGATAGTCAAGGGTTAAGTGTTAATCCTTGAAAACCTTAAAAGTCCTTTATATCCGCGTAGTATATTAGGAATTTGATTGTGTTTGATAAGAAAAACATTGACCAAGTACTTTTCAAGACATAGTAAATAAATGACCATGATAGTACGTAAATAACAATGTATCACAATTGAAGAGTTATYCGGGTCATATAGAAGGGTCCCAATGGGGCTCCCTAAGGATTAAAACAATGCTCTCAAGTCAAACTCAAGAAAAACTCAGGAAAGAGCATCAATAAGAAATAACTACCACTCCCTGACCTTCACTTGACCCACCTGTCGAAGCGTCCTTTTTAAATTTTAAAATAAAAATAGCTCACCCCCCCCTCCACATTCCCCAATAAAATAACAATAAAAAATAAAAATATCAAGCCTTCTGCGGTGCCACAAATCTCACGGCCCGACTGACGCTCAGCGGACTCCAGAAACTCATTAAAAATTTGTAAACCACACGCAGTGGAGCTTCCTCAATCCCACTCCCACGGAAACATTATTTCAATACCAATAAAATATTTAATTAGTATAGAAATAAAATAATCAAAATGGGGGGCTTAACAGTACCATCYCCAAAGGACATGAAGATAATAGGCACGAAGCAAGCCTGGCTCCATAAATGGCGACCCTCGTCTCGCTCTCGCCTCTTTATATAGTGCACGGCAAGACCGGCCGCCACTCTCCCACTCGCACTCGCACCATCACTGCCGCAACTACTTCCACCTTTCAATACAAAGCGGCGGTCTCTCTCCTGACGCGTCTCTTTAGACCCCCTTGGCCCTACCCACATTACAATTTTCCGGGTTCAATCTGCTCAAGTTTTGCGATAACGGCTGTTGTTGGAGCGCAACTGCGAGTTTTGGGGCTCCGAAACGCGAGAGCTTGGTTTGAGTCGCGAGATTTTTGGTAGTTTAGAGTTGCACACTTTCGGTTCAGGTTGAATTGCATTGGGTTTGTTTTGGTATTGCTGTACGAGCGAGGATGAAGTATATGAGTCGGAGTATAGTTTTCTTTTTGCGTCGGTGTGTAGGGTTTAAGCATTCCTTGGGTTTTGCTGCGTAAGGGTTGAGCATTTGTCGTTGYGGGAGACAGAAGGGGAGAGTTTGTTCGGGAGAGTCTAGCGGAGTCTATTGGTTTCAAGGTTTGAGCGAATTTTTGTTARTAAGCAAAATGCAGGGGTGTGACGAGAAATTTTGGAGACCTGCTTCCGTTTCGTCGCCRTTGAAGGGGAAGAAGAACACGAGGAATGCGAAGGCTTTGCCTGCGAAGTCCCTGAAGCGGGAATGTTCCTCTTCCTCTGATGACGAGAGTGCACGTTGTGTGCGGAGCTCGCAAATGTGTTCCAAGAGAGTGCGCGTGATATGCACAGACCCTGACGCYACCGACTCCTCGAGTGACGAAGAGRACACYCTCCCGCGAAGAKCCTCCCAGCGGAGASTGTTGCGTGAGATTCACATGGCCGTGATGGAGTCACCCGAGGTTTTGTCGTCGTCTTCCGACAGCGAGCTTGACGACGAGGAGGCGGAAGTGGTGCCGTCGTATCACAGCGTGTTTGCCGCGACGGCAATGCAGTGCTCCGTGAGCTATGCGGTGGATAGCAATGACTCCTCCATGATGGGGTCGTCCACGAGCTTTTATGAGAAACCATGGCAACCAAAGAAAGCTGCGAAGGTGGAGAAGAAGAAGGGCGCCACCACCATAGCTCCCTGCCCCAAGCTTGTCACCGCGAAGACGACGAGCGCCATTACCAAATCCATGAAGCCCCCGCAAACCAAATCAGCTGGTGGTGCTGCTGCTGGTGCCCCCGTTCACAAGTACCGTGGCGTGCGGCAACGACCGTGGGGCAAATGGGCTGCCGAGATTCGCGACCCTTCGAAAGGCGTTCGGCTATGGCTCGGGACTTACGACACTGCGGAGGATGCTGCTCAGGCTTACGACAAAGCCGCCCGTGAGATTCGTGGGCCCCAAGCGCACACAAATTTCAGCGACACGGAGAAATCACTTCCACAGCAGGCTCCTGCAACGAAGAAGACGAAGGAGMCGTTGCCAAAGCCTTCAACGCGCCCATTGAAGAAGGAAGTCACAGAAGCTCCAGATACTAAGCCCCTTTGTCCCGTGCAAGTGGAGAGCATTACGGAAATCGTCAGTGCTTGTGAGGATCTTGTTTGCGACGACATGTTGTTGGATGAGTGTTTGGTGTCAGAAGGCTCCCCCTGCTCCAGCCTCACAGCTTGTGAGCCTTCTTCTTCCGGTGACATTGATAGCAAGCAAGCAATGGGGACTGTTCTGGTTGCCAGCACTTCGGAGACGACGAATTCTTTAGACTCTGACTGTGAACAAACTTCGAATTCACAGAAATGTGAGGCGGAAAGCGGGTTCAGCGACCTCGGGGAAGTCTTTTTGGCGGACGATTTCCTGTTCGACTTCCCCGGTGGTGATTTTGCTGCGGGTTTTGAGTTTCTCGGGGACGATCTCGGGGACTTGGCTTTCGATTCGGAGCCGAATGAGAGTTTGGATTGGCTCAATAGCACKAACATTCTCGTATCCTGAAAATGAGCTCACAATTTTCGCCACCGTTTCTCATTCAGAAACTTCGGCTTTCCCAGATGCTTAAGAGTCCTTTTTTTCTGGACCTTGCCTGGACTATTGTCCCCGAACTTGGGGATGCGAGGTACCATAATTCTACAATTTAGATATGAGAGTTCTACAATTCAGATATATGAGTCGGGTRTTTTTTYATTGGAGACTTGGAAGCTCCACTAACTTTTTGTATCGTTTTTGCCGAWCTAGTGTAGATAGGATAATGAGTGGTAGTGATGAGTTGAGAGTATGCTGTAAGACGAGAGATTAGTAACGAGCGCTAATGCTCCGAGAGTAGATTATGCTAAAGAGGTAGGAAAGACATTCAGGCGAGGTTGCTCCCTGGTGTTGTACGATACGTCAGAGGAAAATCAAATGCTGTTTATCATATATATCCCGGGTTTCCTTGAAAGTTTTGTTCTTCCTCATTTTCGTATGAGGTGGTCAAACCGACCAGTTTTTTCAAACAGTCCCTCCTATACTTTTTGAGATAAAAAAATGCTTCATCTCTTGTAAGTTAGTTCTTGAACCTATCCTTCTCTGCAATTGTTAAGAGATGCAATAGGGACAACCTGGTCGATTTGTGAACCCCAGGCCTTCCCTTCCTGATATTGATGTGCGGGAAGAAGCACAGTTTGGAATCCCTGGATAGAATTTCTGGTGAGTTCCCTGTCCAAAGGGTTGCCTTCCATTGAATCGGAAACTGACAGTGTCATATGGGAGGTACCATACCTTTGTCCATTCACTTCTGCAGCTTAATAACACTAATCTGCAGATTGTTCTTTTGCCAAAATGTTTCTTATCCCCTCGACGGCAGCAAACGAAGTTAAAGTTGCATGTTCTTTTTCCCAATATGAGAACTAAAACTCCAGTACTGCACAGTACAGTAACAGTACTCACAGTAGTGTCACATGCTTCTTTATTACTCGGTTGTTTCCCCTTGACGGAGTGCGAGATTGGGTGTCTTGTAGTCTGTCTGATCTGTGTACTTTCCTGCGTTTTTTTTTTTTTTTTTCCTTTCGAATGATCCTCTGTTGACATGTGTTTACTTCAGTGGCAACTACAGTAGCACTAAAGTTTCAGACCCCCATTGAATCTCTTTTCYCAACAGTCACGCATGTGCCCTTCCCAAATCCCAACCTGATCTTTTTCTTCTCCTTTTTCGCTCTCAGAGAGAGCGACAGAGAGACCCAACAGCAGCAACAGCAGCACAGGGGTTTTAGCAGGAAATGGCAGGCCGTGTCTGGCGGAGACGGAGTGAGACGGAGCTGGTGAATTGGATGAGTACCGTGCGTCATAGTTCGTAAGGAAGTTAAAGAGACTTGCAGTGAGACGATCCATTCAACCTGGCACCTCTTTGCTCCTTGAAGAGCTGGCGGGACAGAATTTCTGAGACTCGAAACAGCTGCGCCATGGCCACAGGCTAAAGCGGAACGGATCTGAACTTGTTATTACCCCGCCTCATCAGGAAAATCACTCTGGGCCGGGGCGCCTTCAATGCCGGCCGGCGTCGACGCTGCCTRGTCAGGAGGAATCACTCAAAGCTACTGTAAGTTAAGATTAGTTAAGCTTATTACGTAAGTTACATTAAGTTCGTTAGGAATGTTTCAAAAGCTTTGGCGGAAGATTCCAGAAGTAGGCGGAGGTGGGGGACTGCGGAGGGTGGGGCGATTGCCATCTGGACTGCGTGGAACTGGAGGAGAGAAGGGAAGGGAGCGATGGACTTTTAATTGGAAACTCAAAGATCAAGGATAGAGGATGGAAAGAAATCCAGGGTAGAGGAATCAAGGTTAAGGGATGGAAAGAATCAGGATAAAGGATGGAAAGGAATCAACGTTAAAGGATGGAAAGAAATCCAGGATAGAGGATGGAAAGAAATCCAGGGTAAAGGATGGAAAGAAATCCAGGATAGAGGATGGAAACAAATAGAGGGTAAAGGATGGAAAGAAACTAGGAATAAGGTAGGTTAATCAAATACCAACCATTGACCTAATACCACCCAAATGCAGGACCATCTTTGATTTTAGAATGAGAGTCTATGATAATAATACATGCCTTAACTCTTAAACGACGTCGAGGACGTTTTTCGTCCGATGAATGGCAAAGAATCTTTCCTTGTAGGATAGAAATGCAATCATTCATCCTCGGTATTAGGAGTGGAAAGGGGATATCTTTTCTAGTACTTTGACTTCCAATGAATATATTTAGCTTTCTCAAAGGAGATGATGTCACACGGTATCAAAATGCATGATTTCCACAGCCACCGGTCCGTCCTTTAAGGGTTAACTTCACAATGAGTGAAGTTCAAGCATGTACTATTGTCTTAAATTTTCTCTTTAGAATCAATGACAACCCTACATTGAGTGGTAATAGGTCAATGGTTGGTATTGGGTACACCTACTGGATACACCTACTGGATACACCTACTGTAAATGATAGAAAGAAATCAAGATGGGGAAGGAAGGAAAAAGTTTGTTTTATATCGATGAAAACAAACAGAAGACCAAATAAGCTCTGCACTAACTTATCCTAGTAGGGAAGGAGGGAATTAAGATGGAACCCATTGTCGGAAGAATTAGCAGTTTGCCCTCATGCCATTGTTGAAATTATTTGTCTAAATTTACATAAAAGACAAGTGTGAGAAATGGTGAGAGAAATTGAAATTATATTTTTTTGATAGAGCATGAAATTTGTTATGAATTTTGAAGTGTGCTACCCATGATGGCCCAAAAAAGTCTCTAGACTACCTTAACCCCTAAAAGACCATTGTCCTTTTGTTGGACAAATGGAATTTCAGGCAAGTACCTATGGTCTCAATTTTGTTCCCGATTTTTTGAAACTTTTTTTGATGATAGAAAAACTAATGAGCTTTGTGGGAATATAATTTTTTTTCAATCGGTGCTTGGGAACAAAAGTTATGCCCAAATAAGCTCAAAATGGGGGAGAGGGGGTAGCCAAAAACAAATTTGAATTTGAATTTGAATTAATTTTTTGTTTTTCTCATAGATTATATTTTTGCCTACATAGAAAGACTTGATTCATTCCATTTGGATTTGTAATGAGAACATTATGGACAATCTTGTTTTTCGGGCAATCTAAACACTTTTTTGAAAAAATAGCTTGTAGGATTCATTTCTAACTGCAATTTTTACATTATTTAAAAAAAAATTCCACTTGGTTTATTTTGCTTGTTGGAACAATATCACCTTGGGATTCGAGCATTTTAATTCCATCTTAGAGATATTAATGATTTAGATATTCATTCTATCTTCTACCTACTTCTACTTAACAATTTTTTAAAGACTAAAATCTATGCTTTCAATATTTTTTAATTTTTTCCTAGACTCTCAACTTAATTCTCCACTTTAATTTTTGTAGTGCAAAAAATTAAAGTTAAAGACGGTTCAAAGTCAAATAATTTAGTCCCGCAATGTGCTAAAAAATTTGTTTATTTCACTTTAAACACAAATTTCTTGCAATCTCTGTGGAAAAATTTTCTAAATTTTTTACCACATATTCTCATACTAGTAAGGCTTAAGGTCCAACAATTAGATGTACAAAACAAAAAAAAAAAATCTATTTTTTTTACTCTTTGCTATAAAAAAGGCATTTTTGAGTGTTTTTTTGAAAAAATAGGCCTTTAGATTGTTTTTTGGGGGTTAAACCAAGAAATATTGATGGATGGTCACCTCTTACTCACCTAAAGTATCATAATATTTTCCAACATGGTTGCAACTTGAAAGCCTAAAAAAGTCACTTGTTCCAATGAATTTACACTCAAAAGGTGAAAATTCCTATTGTAGTTACTAATCACTCTATTATCATCATCTAAAGACATTGTTTGTGGCCACTAACTCAATCCTATATAGCCCAAATCTCATTTATTGAAAAGAATTGTAATGGGGCATTTCCTAGGTGTTTGGAATGAGTTTTTTTGTCCACAATGGGTTGTTCTACCTAAGAGTTACCTAAAAAATTAGTGTCACCTCAATCATTTATTTTTGTGGATATTGGTACAATACATGAATATATAAACCTACACTATTTCAAAACAATGAAACTTTGATAAATTAGTGTCTCTCACACTATTAGGACAAATCAATGTAGCCTTATTCAAAAGATTTGTCTGATTTAATTCTACGAAAAATATAGTGGAAAGGATTTTTGTTATATATTATTTCTACATCTTTAGACAATTCATTCCATAGCAAAGCATGTATCTTTCCAAGGCAAGGCTTGAGCAAGATGGAAGGCAAAGTCAAAATAACTAATCTAACTCATTGATCATACAACCTAGAAGCCACATCTTTGATACCAAATTCATTTGTTGATTGCATCCAAACTTTCCCAAATCTTCCTATGTACTAAGCTCATTTAGTGCTAAGGGGTATAATTCATTAGGGCTAAGAATACTCCACTAGAAAAGAATTGGGCCTCAAAAGGGATGCTAGATTTGGACCACTAGTGCAATTAAATATTAGAGAAAATATTATTATTTTATTTGCACTTTTTGCACTATTCGTTTAAATCTTGCGGCCCTCTTGAGGCCCCATTCATTTAATGCATGAAGGATCCACTGCAATGATCGATGATGATTCCTTGTAATAGTTGATCAACCTTATGTCTTACCCACTTAAGACATAGTTATACCAAATGAAATGTCATTTAATCCAACAATGCCATAGAATGGAGTCTCAAAAATGTGACTATAACTATAAAGAAATTTCAATATGAAGTTTTTTGGAGAGCCTAACCAAGTTATATTGGTTCACTTGTTGGTGAGAGGGACTCTAAGGATTTTGACAACAAGCCTAGGTTGCTTTGGAAGTGCATTAGAATTAAGAATTAAGAATTTAGTACTTGCAGTAATCACCATTTTTAGGACATTGGCCTATTTTACACGTATCTTGTAGCCCAATAATTTCTACAAAGGGAGTTTAGATTTATATCACCTTATATCAAAAATTTGAAACGATTCATTTGAAAAATTGACTTTCTAAAAAAGTACAATAAAACTTCTAATAAGCCAGGACCACTGTGACACATTGACACATTGACTGCAGAGAGTTTTATTAGTTGAGAGAGTGAGGATTATTAAAAGTTCTATTATACTTGGATTGTCAATTTTCCGTTCAATCAACATATGGTCCTTTTAATACTTTACAAAAAAACAACTTATACATACGAGGAGTAGATTGGACCCATGCAAGGCCTGTTTTGGCCCGGTTTGTGTTCCCACTTTGACTCTTCACAAAGTTCTCAGTCACCAAATTCTTCTTGGAAAGTTCATGAGTGCTTCTCCAAAACATTGATCAATGGCTAGCTCATAGCCTCAATTATTAATTTTCTAGTGATCTCATTAATCTCATTGTCTAATAAGATAGTATTTTAACGAGGTTGGATATGTTTCAACAATAGACACCTCCAAAGGCAAGCTTACGAAAACATCTTGGGAACTTCTTGTCTTCCAGAGGTCCCAATAGTTTTCTATTAGTATTTAGAAAGGCAAGTATAACTACACATACAAAATAGTGAAATTAGGTTGTCCCACAACAACTTCTCAACATTTTGACACTATACTATACACATATTTAATGTTACCGTACAAAAATGCACACTTTTGAATTAGGTATTGTTGTACTTGGGACTCATGAACCTCCATGTGACTGTGCAAATGGAAATATCTCCAAAGTATTGGTTCACTCTAAGTACTTTGTAAAATAACTTTCCTTGATGCAAGCCACCCAATTGTTAAAGCAACCTAATGTCACTATTTTGTGTAATTATTTAACGTCTCTACGGACTACAGACGTAATTGCTAATAAGTTACTGAAGCCTGATGTTGATTGAATAGAAACCGATGCAGATGTTTTCACAAGTAGTACTAATTAAGCTTCAACTTGTATTGTACATTATTTAATAGTTTTGTGACTGATCCCAGGTGCTAATAAGTACCACTTACATCTGATTTTTGATTGATTGATGTGCCAATGAATTCACTCCACTTGATTTCTTACAAGATCAGGGGCAGGGGCTGAAATTTTACTCAGTCCCTCATTTTAGCTGAAGCTCCAATTTTTGTTGTCAGGAATGCAACTCAAGCAGGCCCTGTCTGGCTTCATTCAGTTCAGGCCCACTTGCATGGTCCGTCATGGTCCCGTAAGTAATAAGCTTGAATTCCTGTAAGTAAAACTTTGTCCGTCACTTCCATCTTCTTCTTAACTTAACTTACTTTCAGTGGTGGTGACGGAGCCTGCAAATTCAAAGTGATAATTAATTACAAAATAATACATCGATCACTTCGGAAAGGGATTCATTGCTCCACAGACTCTGTCTCATCAACAGGCAACGGATTCGACTTCAAACTACCGTTTGAAAAATTCATGTTGTAAGTTGACATTATGGTAGACGGACACGTACCCGATTAAATAAGCAATTATGGACATGATCTAGGGTAGTGGTAGGCAAAGCAAATATTTTCAAAGGTGCATTGACTGAAATGATGGAAATTGAAAAAACTTTGATAATTTTATCTCTTACAATGAAATTACTATGAATTTTGAAAGGTCAAAGTTGGGCTTGACCCATGATCAACATCTAGAGTCATCCAATTCCGATCATTCAAGAGCTACTTTTCTGCTCATTGCTTCCTACTTTCTTGCTCACTTATGTGTCATGAACTTATTGGTTCAAACCTTGAAAAAATCAAAAACACGCATTCTAAGGAGAAATTAGAAATGTATTCAAGCCTTGGTTGGAAATACAACACCCTATTGATTGGTGATGGGGTGGCGGTTAGTAATGGGTCCCTCTACCCTAATCAATCTTGAAAGTAGTCTTGAAAATATGCAAACACTCAACACAAAATACAATAGAACTTCTAATAAAGAGCTAAGCCAAGCGAGGACTGATTTGACACATTATTGTCGAGACGTTATTACATTATAAGGTAGATTGCTCTTAAAGCGACCATTTAAGAGCCGATTGCATTTTCGAAGAAGCTAAACTCCTTGAAACAATTTACGGTAAATTTTCATAGGAAGGGAAAAGGAATTGACATCGAACCCATGTGGTTTTCATATTTTTTGGACCTTCAAAGAATTAGTTACAAATTTTTGAAGTTGTAAAGCAGTGGTCACTAAAAGCAACCACCTCTTGAAATGCACAGTGCTGGTACATTGAAATAAGCAAAATTATAAAGAAAAGGTATATTATATACCTTTGTATCATGATCGCTTTTAGAGCATGGGCGCTTTAAGAGCAAACTCCCTTAGGACACGGGTCATTTGCAGTCTTGATGTTTGTGTGTGGCTTGGGCTGGCACCAATTTGATACATCATCATACAGAGGTTTGTTGCTTTAGAGAGTGTTTTTTATTGGAAGTTTTATAGTATAGTGAAATTAAGTTGTCCCACACTAATTTCTTCACATTCTACACTATTATAATATTTATGGTTGTTGCATACGACATGCCAAAAAGAATGTTGTCCCTCTAATGGTAGTAATGGGTGAGTGAGTGTAATAAATAATATCAAGAGTAAACGCAAGGAATAACTTGAGTGCACCTCCACGTGGACAATTGGTAAGTCATGAGGTAATTTTTCGGAGGTAGGGCAAGCTAATTCTTCATGCAATCTAATTTCACTATTTGGTGTAGAATTATATACTAAGGTACTAGGATATACATGACTGAGTGTCCTCCTTATCAATGGTTCAGGTTTCGAGAGGAGTTGAATACATACAAACATTTATTTGGCAATTATTTATGAAAAATAGATGTACTCCTAAATTACTTGGATTCATATTTTTTTGGCCTCTTATAGAAGTGGTCATGAATTTTGAATTTTGAATTGTGCGTTAGTGTTTGTTGTAGGATCTATCTTTATTCCCCACTTTGCATGCTTACCATTGGTGCATTGAAACTCCAATGTGTAAATCTATGTTACAACACTACAATGGTTAGGGTAGACAAAAAATATATCTCAAAATAGATGCCGAAAGAATTTTCACACAAAATTATGCATGGGGGGTGGAAATAAACAATCTTTCCATTTCAGGAATTTGTCAAATCAAATTTACCAAGTTTTATTAATTATTCATCATGAAATGTTGAAGTTGACTACTAGTACAAATATACTAGAGGATATTCTAATTTCAAGCAAGGGAGAATTTAGTTTTACAAAAGTTAAGAACTTTAATTTATAATATTGTACATGTCATCTTTGAGGTTTTGAATACATTGTGAATTTGATTCATTAAAAGGTTGCAGTCTACTACAAACAAATAGCCAGCAATCAACTACATGAATCCAAAAAGATTTAAGAAATCCAAAATAGTCCATAGACCCTACTTAATATCTTCAATTTATAAAATTGGCACAGTTTCCGGGTAAAAACTTGAGACTTGGATTGTTTCAAGAAAGGGCGTGCAATTTGTGTAGCATTTTTTAGAGTACTAGTTTTTTTTCTTTGGAAGCACTTTAAAATTAAGAAAGAAAATTTTAAAAATAATAAAAAATATGTTTCATGTATGAACTTTTACAAAGAAAGTATCCTAGGAAGGAAAACCATAGAAAAATTATCTAAGTAGGAGAACTAGAAAAGTGCAAAATTTCATGAAACTAGTTGTTGTCACTGTGATTTCACATTTTAATTTACAAAAATAGGAAAATACATTTTTTAAAACTGAAAATCGGGCTGAAAATTGGCCATTTGGTAGGAATTGATGGTGATGAGATTTCACCAAAAAATTGATCTAAGAACCATCTTCAATGTTCAAAAATGGCACTCAATCAGAGTGTTGTTTGTACTCATGTGGAGGACATAAAATAACATATTTTCAAATTTTCTTTGGTAGGTACATGATTTCCTATTATTCAAATAGACCTTGAAAGTTTCAACTCTAGATCATTAAATATGGGGACTTGTAACGTTGTAAAAACCCTAAAACCTCAAAGTGTGACAAATTAACAAAAACAGTTTTTAAATATAAATTGATTTTTTTTTAATTTCTAAAAAATAAGGGTTCTCATTACCATAAAGTTAGACATGTTCCATAAATTTTTTATGTTCATTGGACTTGTGCTTCAAAAGTTATACCCCAAATTAACAAGGTCACTTCAATTGTGACGGAAAATAGTGCCACCTTTTCTTGCAATCACCCAATTACATATGTATTAAGATCTAAAAACTAGGATAGGTATAACACGAGGTTTAGATCAATGTTTAAAACCAAACTTCTTGGAAAGTCCCAAATGGTAAATTCTATTGAATTGGAAATATTTCATAAACCCAAATTGTGACATAATTATGTCTTTACAAAGGTTCAATTAGAGGTCACAGATTAGGACATGTATAGATTTGGGTTCAGACCTTGTAACCTAAACCTCTCCAAAGTAATGGAATACTGTCAATTTAGCAAAACTAATCCAAGAGAAATTCCATCATGGGAATTTAGATTCTCACACTATGAACATGCTATAGAGCCCAAAACTGACTCCAGTTTCAAGCTATGACAAATTTTGTCAAAATGGCAATATTCCATACACCATTTTTAGACTGCGCTGTCTAAACCATCTAAGCCTATCTACATTGACAGGTCTAGTTCTGACTTTTGAGACCGCACGGTGTGAACTATAAAAGTGCCAAAGTTGCAAAATGACTGCCATTTTAACCCTTGAATGACATGGTAGACGTTTTGTGTTTGATGAATGACAAAGAATCAAAATGTTCAGCACAAATAGTGCAACTAATCATCCACAGAATTAGGGGTGGAAAGGGAAGATCTTCTATAGTACTTTGACTTCCAATGAGCACTTTTGGATTTTTTCAAACTAATGATTCCCATGGTATCAAAATTGATGATTTCCAAGGTCACGAGTGGCCGTCCTTTAAGGATTAACAAAATTCCCCATACCTAGTTGTGACCCTTCTTAGTTGCCTACTGAGCGCTTTGGTCTATGGACTTTCTTTTTTGGATTTCTCTGCAATCTATCCATCCCTACCAATTCACTTTGCAAGCGAAACAACGTACAAGCAATTCATCACCTCGTTTACTTTTGTGAAAACAAGCATCCCCTTAATAGTGAAATTAGTTTGCCTTTACAATTAGTTTGCCTTACCCCAAGAAAGTTACTCTACAAGCCATCAAACTCAATAAATATTCCTACAAATACTTCCATTCGTACACATGGAGGTTCATGAGTACCAACTACACCAATAACTAATTCAAAAAATAGTGCATTTTTGTACACTAACAAAAAATATTTACATAGTGTGGAATGTCCAAAAATTAGTGAGGGACAACCTAATTTCACTATTTAGTGTAGCCCTGGACCGGCCTTTGCAGTCATATATATATGATATGAAGACCTACCTACCTACCTACTGGAGCTAGCTAGGAAGTTAAGATTTCGGAGCAAAGCTAAGCTGGATTTCGTGGAACTGCGTGTTAGTTTTCAGTCGATCTGCCGACCGTCCAGCTATACGTGCGTGCGTGAGTACGTCCTCGATCTCTTCCACTAGCTAGCTACCTCCTTGCAATTGAAGCCGGCTGGCCGGCAGGTATATGATCATATATATATAAAATTAAAATAAAAAATAAATAAATTGTACGGCAACAATTCAAGGAACGAACTACAGTAGATTCTCTCCTGGAGCTTGCTAGCTCGATCTTCCGGCCTTCGTCGATCGATTGCAAGTACAGTACAGTACATACAGACAGGCACGTAACTGATCGTGCGTGGAGTGAGTGCCAATGGAAATTCAATTGCGGCATATATGCACTTCCAGCATATATAAATAGCTACTGTAGCTAGTACTTCGATCAATTAATTTCAATTACAGCGTTCATCGATCGAATGCATCTCTGACCGATCTGCCAACACCGGTAATGAAACAGAAAAATATATGCAGTAACTAGCTTGTTACTTACTCTTCAAGAATTGAAAAATAGTTATCGATATATCGATCAGCAGCGCCCACGCCTTCGATTACACGCGTACTAAGTAGGAAAGCAAGATCGATTGAGCCCGGGCCACAACTTATCTGTCCGACGTTTGGAAGTCCGGCACGGGATCGATCGAAGAAGAATCATATATTTACATATCTGAAAGTGCACTTGCTCGATCGCCTGGCTTTCCTTTCGCCCCTTTTTGTTTCCGAACAGAACTGATCGAGAAGTTTAATTAGCAAAGGACTTCAATTCAGGGATCGAGAATCTGAAAAGCAGGATGTATCTATTTGTAAGGGAGATCGGAGGAATTTTTTCATAGCTCTCTGATCCGGCCATCGGCAGATTCCGCAGGTAGCCAGATAGCCATGGCGCGTGGCAAGGCTCTAGGGGAAGATTTCTCGATTGACGTACTGCCATTACGTATTGATAGTTTCCGTGACTGGGGGATCTGCTAACTTGCGTTTTTGCGTTAATTTTGCGGAGGGCCGGTACGGTGGCATGGTGTCTTCCTGCGAGGACGTAACTTCAGGTTCCTGCAACTTTCCTTTAATTGCAAAGGATTTGTGGCAGGCAAGGCAGGGCAAGGGAGGCAAGGGAAGCAAGTCGATCATGTGGTGCAGGCTAATTCTGGACATCCCGCATTTGGCAGACGGGAGTCGATCATGGGGGGGTCGTGTCTGCCACGTCAGATATATGGTGGTGGAAATTCTGACCAACTGGAGTCGTTGGCGCCATCATTGGTGCTGGCTGCTGCCAATTTCCTTCCTTCAATTCAGCTTCAGTGGATTTCCCGGTGTTACGTTTCATGAATATGAATATGACGTACTGCCGTGAAGGGACGTACGTATCTGCAATTTCGTTCTGCACCTGGCCAGGACCTGCATGTTGCTAAAACAGACCCTGAGAGATCGACTAAGCTTAGCTCTTGCCCCCAAATGTTAGCTGCAGTGCACTGACGGCCTCCACTCATAATTGGAGTGGAGCTACACTAAATAGTGAAATTAGGTTGCCTTTACAATTAGGTTGCCTTACCCCAAGAAAGTTACTCTATAAGCCATCAAAGTCAACGTATACTTCTACAAATATTTTCAATTCTACACACAGAGGTTCATGAGTTTCAACTACACCAATAACTAATTCAAAAATAGTGCATTCTTGTACATGTATAGTAAAAAATTTATATAGTGTGGAATGTCGAGAAATTAGTGAGGGGCAACCTAAATTCACTATTCATGATAGCTAGGAGGTTGATTTTCATAGTTTGTTGGATTTGGCCAGGAGGGGAAGACTAGTGAGGCTTTTAGGATTCAACATATGCTACCTGAGGAAGTGTGAGTAGCTATCTTACTTGAAAAGTGAGCCAATATAATCAGGTGTTCCAAACACCTGATTATATTTGTTTTAGAACTTTTATTAATTTTTTCATTAAAAAAATTCCATGGAGAAATCCATGTTGGATTTGAGTGCCATGGCGTCTCCTTCAGGACTCCCCCGGCGCATTGCCACAACCTAAGTTTAAGTTTACATTAGCCCATGCTTGAGGATCCTGCCTTGTTGACAGAGATTTGCTCTGGCTGCTTGCCTTCTACAACTGAACTTAGTTTCGGCTGCCGGCACTGGATCAGCTGGCTGGCATGTTGCTTGCACATGGGCTGTACGTAGCCTGGCCAGTCAACTTGCCAAATGATATAAAAATGCCCTGAACACCCAGTCACACATAACATAATAATCAATGGAGGGCGTCCATCAAATAAAATCAAAGGGATCCATTTTTTTAATGCTTTTTAGGGGGAGATATCATTAAAAAGGGATCAAATTGGGGACTCCACTGATGGGGTCATGGGTACCAAGCTTAGGCACACTATGTCGGTGACTCAAGTGCAATATCATTGGTGTCGGCTTGTTTGTTTGGGGGTAGAGACTATGAATAAAATGATTTGATTGAGGGGAAAATGTAAACAATAATTTTCAGCCAAAATAGAGCCTTATAAACATTCTGGAACTTCAAGACAAAGCTAGTCCGCTTTGCTTCCCATGAATCTAAGCTCTCTCACCTTAGTAGAACATCTTGACTGCAAGCTTGTTTATTTCGTAGAGAACCAAGGTCTTTTTTCTGCCGAAAAACACTCACAACTGCCATTTCTATTGCAAAGAGTAAAAAATATGAAGATTGTTTCTTTAGCACATCTAATTGTAGGATCTTACACTTAATTAGTAAGAGAATGTGTAGAATAATTTTCAGAAACCTTGACTGCACAAATTGCAAGATATTTGCGTTTAAAGTGGAAAAAAACAAGTTTTTTTGCAAGTTGTGGGACTAGATTACTTGACTTTGAACCTTCTTAACTTAATTTATTACACTACAAAGTTTTGAGCTTCAAATCTTTATGATGGGGAATTGGCTTGAGAGTCTAGTAAAGAAAAACTTGATTTTCATTATTTAAAAAAATTGTTAAGCAAAAGTAAGCAACTAGGTTCCTCGCTAGGTACAAGAGAGAAGAAAAATCTAAATTATTAATATCCATAAGATGGAATTGAAAAGCACTAATCCCAATGGCGAGATTGTTCTAGCAAACAAACTAAACCATATAGAACTTTCTTTTTGAAAAATTATAGAAATCGCATTTATAAATGAATCCCACAATTTATTTTCTTTAGAAGATGATGAGATTGCCTCAAGAACAAGATTGTCCATAACTTTCACACCACTTATCCAAAGGAAATGAATCAAAACTTTCTATGCAGACATAAATTTAATTTACAGAGAAAAAAATATTTAATTTTAAATTAAATTTATTTTTGCTAAACAGTCTCCCTAATAATCATCATAACTTTAGATTCCAAGCTTAATTTCTGTTCCTAAGTATCAATTTAAAAAAAAAGAAAATTATACTCCCACAAAGCTAATCACTTTTTTCTATCTTCAAAAATAGTTTTCAAAAATCATGACAAAAATTGAGACTGTAGGTATCTACCCAAAATTCAAGTTATCCCCCAAAGGAACAAATGGTCTTTTAAAGGTTATGGAATACAATTTGCTTGTTTGAGAGGTCAACAATCACAATTTGGAGCCCTCAAAATTGGGTATTTCAGCTTTAGAATTGGCAATTGTTGACCTCTGTTTTTTGCTGTACAAACTATTTGTCAATCTCTTTGCATGCCCGTTTCAAGCATATATATTGCGATTATGTATGCCGAGGAGCATATAGGGTGGTTGTAGTGGGGTGCAATGGTGAAACATGTCACGCATAAAGGAAAAGGTTTGGTGTCCAAACGTTGGAGACAATATCCTAAACAAGCACAAATTGTAGCAATAAGCTTTTGCATCAAGTTGGTGACAAGCTTCTTTGGGGCTTGAATCATCAAAATTGTTCTTGTGACAGAGAATAAGCACAATTACATGTGAGGTGCTGGGGACTCGAAAAATTGGGAGAAGTTGGAATATTGAGCACTAGTAAGGGGGTTGGGGGGAATGAGGATAGAAAGGGCGACATGGACACTGGGCAAGGGGATTGCCAATGCTTTCTTCAACTTCTTGGAGCTCTATTTGATTGTTAGCATAGCCAACAACAAAGACAGGGATGGGAAAAACCCATATGCCGAACACAAATACAAATGTGCCGACCTATTTTAAAACCCAAAAATAGCTCGTCCAAAACAAACATACAAAGGCAAATAACATACTTGCAATCAACGATTTCAAAGGTGGGAAAGAAAGGAGCTACACCCAAAATTCCCAATGATTGACGAGCTAAAAACTAGTTTGTCATATTTCTCCACTTCAAATGTTGGTAGCTAAATTGTAGTCCATATTTGTCATGTCTAATTGTAGTCCATTTTAATACAAATATATTCTCATTACAATGCTAATATTCTAGAAGGACTTCCCTATCTTCCCATTCAAAAATGTTGTGTTGAAAGGTCAATAAGTTGAGAATAAAGTGGCAAAGGAATCCACATTATCAATTGAAGYACGTCTTTTCAATTTCTTAACTATGTTGTTGTACTTTAGTTGGACTCAAATTGATTTTCACTTTTTTCTTACTTCTTTTTAATACACATGGATGCTTTGAAAATAAAAGTAAATATCAAAAAAGTACAAATCATAATTTGTATATGTAGAGATACCACCAAGACATTGGTAATGGCCATTGATCAGAGAAAGTATTTATAGCAAAATTGTAATGAAATTAACAAAAAGCCCTTCTTGTAAGAGTTACATTCATAGTCATAGGGAGTCACCTCAATATCCATGGCCTTTGATTTTAGCATGGTAATTAAATGGAGAACATTTAATTTAACCCCTTACAAAGACGTTTAAATTTCAAACAATGAATGAATGCAAACATGTTACAAGCACACAAGGTCTTGGTTTTTTGTCCAAATAMTTTTATTAGAGATGCAATCCAATGTTCTTTCTGATAATGTTTGAGAAATAAATAAACAAAAATGAAGGGGAGATTGAATGATGGTAGAGTTGACTACACACATAAAAGACCAATCACCAGCATGGCCTATGGATTTCCACCCCACCCCCTTAATAATCAATATTATAGGTAAAAATAATTGTTTTCAACTAATTTCATCAACCTGTTTAGAATTAAGTTATCTTTGAATGGACAAATGGAAGTTTGAATAAGTTCATACCAAATCATTTTTCGATCAATCTATCTGAAATTTTGGCATGATGGGCAAATTTGTACCTTCTTTGTGGAAATATGTATTTTTTTAATTTCTATCCAATGCCTAATTCAAGGATATGTTATTCAAAAAAATTAGCTAGGCTGTGCAAGTTTGGGAATTATATGTATAACTCTTAAAAGATCACTTGAGGGGGCTTAAATTTGGATTTACGTCAAAGAGGTGCAAGTTGTTAAACATTCAAAACATCTCTTAGGTTCTATTTTTTGAGCATCTTTTGATGTTGAAAAATCAATAGTGGGCCTTAGAGTTATGTTTAGAATGAGATGTTTAAAACCTAGTTTTCTAGTTTTAACGGGAATCAACCAATTGGCAAGTAATATTCTGGAAAATTTTATGTTATTTTCAAAATCCACCCTCCAAGGCAAGATCTTGAGAATAACTTGAACTTTCTAGCGTCTTTATTTGCCACATGGTTGTTCTTTCTAGATGTTGTGTGTGTTCAAACTAGGGTTTGAACTTTTGGTTCAAAATCCAACCTTGATGCTCTCTAATAACACCTCAATGAGAAAATTTTGGTATAAAACCTATTCAAATACCTTTTTTTCAAAAATATTGGATGGAAAGTGGCGATTCTTCATCATGTATTGCTCATTTGAAATCATCAAAGTGCCACTTTTTAACTCTGTAGTGAAAGGCTATAGTGAGAGCAACTCCACAAACAAACGACACAATGGCAACAATTGTTTTGATTTGTTGTGTTCTTGGAAAAATGAAGGTCCTGCCTCTATATCGGGCCTTTGACAACACACTACAAAATCATGGATTCCAATGCGGCAACCATAAATTCCAATCAATATACTCTAGGTTGTTGCAACTGACCCGGGTTTTGGGCGGTGTGATAGAAGTGGAAGTCATGGAGTAGTAAAAGATCTCTACAAAGCAACAGATGAGGAGCTCCATTTTCATCAGTAGAGTGGAATAGGGGGGTCATTGCAAGAAAGGCTTGCCGTTTTTTGGACACTTTGCTACAGTACTCATGATTTTTCGGGAGTACTTTAAAATTAGAAAAACAATTTTAAAAAAATATGAAAAATATGCCTAATGTATATACGTTTAAGAAGAAGGTACCCTAGGAAGGAAAAGCTTAGAAATTTTTTCAAACTAGGTGAACTAGAAAAGTGCAAAATCTCATGAAAATAGGTACTTTGACATGATGAGAGCAGTTGAAACTATATTTTTTGGACAAAGTGTGAATTTGTTATGAATCTATGAAGTGTTCCACCCATCACGGTTTCTAGACTACCCCCAAACCAACTAGAACTGTATCCATCATGGTCATCTTACTCACCTAATGCAGTCAAAATATTTTCTAACACAGAAGGCTTGGAAGAATCACTTCTTATAATGAATTAACACTGAAAAGCTGAAAGTTCCTATTATGATCACTAATCACCCCATTCCAGTACCTAAGACATTGATTGTGGCCAAAATCTCATTCTTTGGAAGAAAACTGTAATGGGCTCATTCCTAGGGGTTTGTAATGGGTAGAAAGTCTGTAATGGGCTGTTTTACCTTAATGAGAAGGACATGGGAGCAACTCATCAATAGATCAACTGATGAATCATGCAGGAAGTTTAAATCCTCCATTCTTCTTCAACACGCTTGTCTCGCTGTGACCCACAAGGGTCGTATGTTTCAATAAAATAAAAATAAAAAAATCCTCCATTCGAAGTGGGCCCAGTTGGCTGGAATTACCCTGGGTGAAAACGTTGGAATTTTTTTATTTTTCACATAATTTTTTTTGCAAATTCTGAAGTCATATTTGCAATCAAAGACCTCAAATTAGCTAGGAGAAGTCTAGACGACACCCTAGAGACGGCTCAAAATAGTTTTTTTTATTTTATTTATTTTTTTACTTTTACCTTTGGTGAATCCTTCTGGGCCCACTCATAACATTCTTGACTGGCTCTACGTCCTCCCCCTTGCTGGAGGTATAATGCCCTCCTAGATACTCGGGGGAAAACAAGGTTATAATCTCTTCCAATGGATTGGCTGGCTTAGTTGGGAGAGAGTGGGCTGTCAAACTTGGAAATACTGATTGGTTGCTAGGGGAGCCAAATTTTGAGGAGCAAAAGGGACCCCCCTCCCATGAAGGTTAAGAATGTTATGCTTCGAATGGAGGATTTAACGTCTTGCAAGAATCATTATCGGCTTGCAAAAGCAAACTCTAGCTTATGGAGGAGGTTAACTTAAGGTAAGACAGTCCATTACGGTTATTTGACCTATAGTGGTCACCTATGAAGTGGCTCCATTGTGGTTTTTTTAGTTTTGTGAGATTTGGGCCACAATCAATGTCTTACATGATAGTGATGGAGTGATTAGTGACCACATAAGGGACTTCCAACTTTTCAGTGTGGGATTCGTTACAAGGATTGATTTTTAGGCATTCCATATTAGAAAATATTGTGATTCCGTTAGTGAGTGAGATGACCATCATGGATTCAGATTTTGTTGGCTATGGGGTGGTCTATAGCCCCTGTTGGGCCATGGAAAACTGAACACTTCAAAAATTCCTAGAAAATTCCTACTTATTGAAAAAATATAATTTTAATTGCACTTTTTGTTTCTCACACTTGTCTTTAAGTGGGGAAAAAAATTGAAATTTTCAATAGTAGCGTGAGGCCAAACTCCAAATTCTGACCACAATGGGTTGTCTTACCTTACTAGTAAGGTAACAAGTCCAGAAATCACCCACCTAAGAGCTAAAATTGAATTTTGGGGAGACAAAGCACCTTCGAATAATTTTCAATAAATTTTCCTTGAAGGACAAGTGGAATTTCAGTAAATTTTCCTTGAAAGACAAGTGGAATTGGCATCTAACCCAAGAAATTTCATATTTGTTGGAGCTTTGTGGAATTAGTCATAAACATTTGAAGTTAAAATGGCATAGGTCTCTAAAATCACCCACCTCCTAAAATGTAGATTGTTTGTACATGGTTGAAAACTATGAAAAGTCAACATGTATACATACTATACATTTGAGGATGTGGGCGGTTTTAGAGCCTGTACAAATTTAGAGCGTGTTACCTTAGGATAGGCCAGGGTAAATTGACCCCCTCACTTGTCCTTGAGGGAAAATTCAATTTTATTTATTTATTTTCCACACACGAAAAAATTTGCAAATTCTGAACACATATTTTCAATCAAAAGCTCCAAATTCAAGGCCAGGGTGAACTGACCCCTCACTTGTCTCCAAAAGAATACGTTGAAGTTTTATTTATTTTCCATGCATGATAAAATTTGCAAATTTTGAAATTCATATTTTCAATCAAAGGCCCCAAATTAGCTTGGGGTGTGGTGTGGGTGTGCAAGAGATAATTTTTCAAGCACAAAATAGAGGGGCTTTGTTTTTACTTGTACCTTGGAGGACAAGTGAGGGGCTTGGTTCCGGTCAAGCTAGCTAGGAGAGGTCTAGATTATATCCTAAACACTGCACACAATAGGGGTCTTTCTTTACCTTGCATCCCTAGAGTGGGCGAGTACACCCTAATTATAGGACACTAATGATGGTAAATAGTGTTACGTACACTAATTGATTTTAAACAGTCATAAGTTTTTACTTTTAATGAATATTTTTACCAACTATAGTTACAGAGTTTTTCCAACTGTAGTACTATTAGGATCCATGCACTCCGAAAAAATATTCATGAAGAGTAAAAACTTCTAGCACTACTAAAATAGTTAGTACGGGTAACACTATTTACTATCATTAGTGTAGTGAGTGAGTTTCAATTTCGTTTTAATCCTAGAAGGAGGATGTGTTAATACCACGGATTTCAAGCCTCGTTGTCCATCACTCCATTCACTGCCATTTTTTGTAACTAAATATGAATGGAAAATTCTTGCATTTATTTATTTTCAGAGATGAAGTCATATGTCTACTACAAGTTATGAAATTTTCAAATTTTTTTTGGTAAAATTTGAAATCATGGAGAATTTCTTGAGAAAAAATGAAGAAAATTCATAATACAAAATGTACTAAAAAAATATGAAAATTTTCACATGGATGTATATTATAGTGTGTAACATCATGGTATAAACAAAAGTTATTGTTACACTCTAAAATTAGGAAATCAACGAACCATGGTTATGATTCAAACTTCATATTACTGTAAAATGTTGAAATGTTTGAAATTTTATTCAAAATTTTTATTTGGATTAGAAACAATACTTGATAAGCTTCATGACATTAGATGGATTCAAATTTACAAAACATCATTTTTGTGGCTAAAATTCACATCAAGAGTAAATAGCAATAAATGACCAAAACACACTACTAACAAGGATGATCAATGGATCAAGCATCTTTTTCTCTTAAAAAAAAACAATAAAACCATAACAAAAGAATCTACAATACTATTCTACGAAAATGTACTCAAGCAAGTTCAAAAAATAAAATTGGATGGGAAAAAGTCTGTTTTTCATACTATAATCTTTAGATAAAGTCATCCAAACAATTAGTGTCTGTACCAACATTACAAGGTTAATCCCCAAATGCCTAAGATCTTTTTTGAGCTTCTTGAAATTGACTTCAAATGAAATAAGAAAACTCAAATTTTGATGAGTTTAATCAAATTTTCAAAATTGATAACCATAAGAATTGAAATAAGATATGTTATAGATCACATAAGAAAAAAAAGCACAACATCAAATTAAAAGATTATAGTGTTTAATCAAGAAAGTTTTAAAAATGAAAAAGATACTTGAAGTTTGTCAATCCTTGTTTTACATCTAAAATCCAAAATTGAGATTATAAAAAAATATGAAGTAAAAACAAATATCAAGCTCAACCCTTCTTAATCCAATATATTTGAGGCTCATCTTCAAGATCCTCTAACCATTACGAAAAACATGAAACCTGAAAGGGGCCGTGAGTGAAGGGAACGCAGGGAACGCATGCCGAAAATAAAAAAAAATAAAAAAAAAAATAAAAAAAAAATTGGGGGGCAGCAAACTGTGTTGAACGAAGTGAGTTGTATAGTGTAGATTGTTTGTGGAAGCTCTTAGTTAGGTGTTGTTTGTAGCCAAAGCATTGGTGATAATAGAGAGGGACAACGTGATAATAGAGAGGTACAGTGTGATAATAGAGAGGTGAAGACATATCCCATATGGTTTGTTATGGCACTTGGTAGGAGAGTAGTATAAGAGGGCAACCTTTAGCCTGGGTTTAGCACCCTTTTTCTCACACTTGTTTGTGATCCTCATTGGAATACATTTGTGTTCACAAGAACATTGATTTTGGAACAATATTTTACAAGGAATGATTAATGGTGGGTCTTTCATGGTATGGAAAAACTTTTAAAGTAATGCCTTTAAGTGTCCAATTAAATACACAAGAATAGTTTATGTAATTTAATGTTCTTATGAACCCTTCTTTTATGAAAGTATGGAGCAATAAAAAAAGTGATAGAAAACATTGCCATTAGAGTTTAGTTTTTCACTTATAGTATTATATGATTCAATTTATGAATTGGTTGCCAAGATGGCAAGCTCTATTACCATACTAGTACCACAATTTGCATAGTGATATTTTTAGTGATTTCCACAAAAATCTTCAATTTGAAAATTCCATGAATTGCTATGGAACAAATGCATAATTGGTCATATAGGTTAGCTCTTGCAAACAAATTGTTGATGTACAAGGGTGACCGTTTTGAATACATGTTTCCCCACGGGCAAGTGTTATAATGATTCAAGGACTTTGTTGCCCAAATATGAACACACAATATTATATCACCTCAACTCCAATATTTAATATGGTTTGCTAAGTGGACTCATCCAAACACATTTTAGCTTTCCTATAGTATCTAGTACTACARTATAACACTCTTTTCTACCTAATACCAACTATCAAGTGTCAAGAGGGCATTATTATTTTGTTGGTTTCTATTAGTAATCAAAATTAGATTGTACTTTTTGTGGATCCTATTGATAGTCAAAAAAGATTCTAGATTCTTTCAAAATGCAATTTTTGAACACCGTGTGAATAAACTATGAATTTTTAAAGTGATGAAAGAGGGATTTATGGCAACCAAATATAGACTCTCATGAATACAAAAAGTTAAACTTAGGCAAGAATCTAGACTATGCAATTTTAAAATGTGGTCAGGATTAGGTGTAGTTATCTTATGTGAAAAGTGATTCTCAACATTCAACGCATCATATAATTGTTGGAGAAAAAGAAATCAAAAGATCTTGGATTCAATGATCAACAATAGCATTATACAATGAATTAATTATATCTACAATGCAATTGTGGTAGGTTCAAAGATGTTATCTATTATATTATGTACATAAGAGTCACAATTTTTGTCACTACTCCTATTACAAAATCCATCACGTTTTCATCCTAGAGAAATATTATCCAATTATTTCATTTGACCATGAAAACTTAAAGCTTGATGATGGTGAGTGTTCTTCCTCAACTCAAGCACGATGACCATTCCATTAGGAGGAAAGTGAACGAAGAGGCTTTCAGTTTTCTTACTAATTTTAATACTAATTGCATGAATATGAGAGCAACCACTTGGCATGTGCTCCATCCTTCGTGAGGAAACCATCATGAGATTCATGATGTCTTAGAAATGGATTGGGTAATGATGACAAATTTTTGAGTTCATCATGCAATTCTTGGACAACTAGTAAATTAAGAAGTCTCTTTCCAACTCACTAATTTATGAGATCATGGAGGTGAATTGGGTAATGATGACAAATTTTTGAATTCATCATAGAATTCTTGGCCTAATTAGTGAGTTTAGAATGCTCTTCCCACCCAAATTTTTGCATTGCAAAGCGACCACTTTTAAGATTCCATTTTTTCCTAATGATTGCAATTTGAAGTTGGTGGTAACTTATAAAAACAACAATCTCAATATCAACATCTCCAATACAAATACCAAGAGCCCTATCATGAATCAATAAAGTTCAAAAAAGTAAATTATTTATTCCTAGATACTCCATCCTAATTACTTGGAAATTGCATATATGAAGTTCATGATGTAAGAGCATTAATGCATTATAAGACCGAATTCCTCTCTTGACCCTCTTTACAACAACTCATCTATTCACATAATTGGTTTGACATCTTTGTAAGTAGAATAAGATGATTATTTGGCACAATGTCTTAGGATTGAATGTAAACAAGAGTTCTATAATTCTATCTATCTCAAAATGAATCCATAGATTTTGAAAAGGCTAGATTAACATGTAAGGTGCACCTATTTAGGCCGGAATGCATAGTTATTGCAGCTTCTACTCATTCCCAACGGGCATCAAAGTTTTCAAGTTTGTGGCCATGGTTGAAAATTGGGCACCAAAATTGTCCATTTCCTTATATTCAAGGAATAGCTCCAATGCATTAAACTACATTTGATTGAGATTTGCAAGGAAACTTTATGGAACATTGACAAAAGAAAAGTTTAACATTTTCCTCTCTTGGCAACAATACATGGTTTAGGCAATCACTAAGATAGGAGGTCCATTAAGCGCCCATCTAAGGGCTGAAGCTGAATTTTGGCAAGGTGAAACTGCTTGAAATAATTTTCAGTAAATTTTCCGCATATGGGCAAGGTCAAGTTGCAACATTAAAAAGAACTGTTGATTACACTCTGTAGTGCCTAGATGACACCATCAACCACTAAAACATCAAACTTAACTTGAGACACCCAATTTTCTGCAACCTCAAATTTATTTTGAAATACAGGGAGTATCAGCCTTCCACTTTGATCTCAACTTATATGACACTTACTTCAATCTCAACTAATACGATTTTTCTATCCAAAGATCTCTCCAAAGTTCAATGCCTCTACCAAAAATCACACTCCTAAATACGTTAAAAAATGTCTCTAAGTGACGTAAATACAACCCTCGACCTTGCCACACTTCTGAAGTTGAAATCCCAGTTTGAATTCCGGTATTTATTTAACTGGAAGGTCACAGCTTTTCCAAAAGGAAAGGGCATACCGTTCCGACGTCACATAAATTCAGCCCCACGTGGGGAATGTCGGGGAGCAACGGAAGCTCAAGCCTCTGGCATGTAAACAGGAAGAATGATAAAACGCAAAGAGGTTGCATAGAGCTCATGACCAAGGAGGTAGAAGCAACGTGACTAATCAATTTTGGGTTTGTGCAGGAAAATCAGGAGTAGAAAAGAGGTAATGAGCTCGATGAAATAGAAGGTTGAAACATACCACGGTAGTTGTTGAGAGAGGTAGGAAGGAGGTACAATATCTGAAAGGGAAAACCCTAAGTTCCCAAATTCTGGTTGCACCAACAGTTTAACTATCCTGACAGAACATATACACAAAAAAAATCATGTATTTTTTTGATCTGCCTTTGTTTTTCAAGTGACCACCCTCAAGTGACTTGCCTGACATGATTCAGGAACTGATCATAAGAGCTCACTCATTGGAATACTCTTGAATAACACTAAATAGGGGTTCACACTAGTTCTGCAATCTCTACAAAGTGAAGATCTCAGCATGAAGTAATAGGCAATTACGCAAATGCTCTTATCTGATATTGTTGTGTGTCTATTGATTTTCATAACAGTCCAGAGAACCCTTGTTGAGCGCCCTCTGAATTCGCAAGAGAAGAGAATCCGTAAGGCATGAAAAGAATCCTTAAGAGAATCCTTAAGAGTTGAGCTCAAATTGAAGTGACAGCTCTTTCAAGTCAATAAGCCATTGTCTTCATAGGTGAGAGAAAGTGGGGTTTTACCCTGACGGACCTAGTCCAAATCGGGCCTCATGTTTTTTAGTAGCTTACAGTAGGTCATCTAGGAACTTTCATTCCTCCAATTTTATTTATTCTTTGACCAACAAGTGAAATGTTCTTCATTGATTCTGGACATATAAAATTTGACTCCAACTGAATTGTGTTTTTCACAATATGATCAATCAAATTGGTCATAGTAAAACCATGCATCCTAGGGCAATGTGTAAGTCATAAGACAAACCTTTCACAACCAATTAGAAAATATCACCTAATACCTATAATTGATATGATTGCGTGGGCTTTTAGGGGTTGAAAGAAAATCCAGATGAGAAAGCCATTAAATCACTCTAATCAACAGCTCACCAAACACGTGAAGGAGAACGCCCGCCATAAGCAGAGTCACAGACACGGCAATCCAATCCCACACCCTTGCAAGATGTTCCTGATCACCCCATTAAAGCCAAGTCAGAAGCGAGAGTCTGAGGAAGGAACATTCTGAGTCAGACGTGCCAAACATGAAGAATCTATATGACGTTTGAAAATTACATGAGATTCAAATACTTGAAGCTAGGTTAAACCTTGCGATGGACCAGAACATGGCCGAAGTGTAGCCCCAAGAAACAGCTGCCGATTGCTGACAAAGAGCTGCAAGCGTTGGACGGCACAAGTAAGTACTCTAGTTTTAGCTGAAACTCATCCAAAGGAAGTGTTCAAAATTGTTATTTCACCCAAAAAACAGACGAGCCAAGGCTTAATTTTTGAAGAAACGTCTGACTACACACGCATATCAACAGTTTGAGAAAGTACATAGAGACTTTAAGGGCTCACCTCAGAAGGCCTTCAGGGTCAAAAGGAGCTTTGCACCAATCAGGAGCATCCAAAGGAAGGGGTCCATAGTCTGGGGAGTTTACACTGCAAGACTGGAACCAAATATCCCCCCGTTCAAGCGTATGTATACAATAAATTCCATCGAAATTTTGAGCATTTAGCCAACTGCAGATAACGACATGTACGAGAGATCTCAAGGACTATCAGAAGGGAAGGGATGAACAGCAGTCTTGCTGGATTAAACCAGAGCAAGAACGCAGAATGAAGGTTGATTTACAGGACAGGTCAAAAAGGACAAGAAATACCTGCCCAAGAGTTGGGTTACTTGGCCAAGGGCGGGGTAAAGAAAACACATTAGCAAAGAAAAAACTTCTTTACGTCAAGAAAATTACTAGAAGACTAATTTCTAGCCTTCAATCAATTGAATTGCTGGATTTAAATGAGAGATATTGTTTCTACCACAAGGGGAGAGACGACGTAATGGTTCAAAAATAAGAAAAAGTTCTGGTGTCCAATATAAATGAGACTTGTGTTAATAGGAATGAACTTCTAATGGTTCATAGAATTGTAACAAGGTTATAGGAATAGAGGCATTCTAGGACCAAATTGGCTATCACTGAGGACTATACAGAGAATCGCACTGAGGATTATATGGAAAGAGACACATGAATTGAAAATTACACATTTCTATTTGGAGGTAAAGACACTTGCGATTAGCTCTTCATTCCCCTTGACAGACAAAGAGAACAAATTCAAAAATGGGAGACWAGAGGTGTTGCAATGTACCGGAGTGCGTCTAAACATTGGCTTTTGGTACAGATGCGATAAGCCCAAGATGGTACGATCCAAGTAGCCCACAGCATTACAGGAAGGTCCGATGTCACCCCTCACTCCACAGGGCACCTGACGCAAACAAAGTGCAAATTAGTTTATGGGATCTTATCCGGCCCTTGAAGTGTTCATAAAGAGTCCTCTTTTCATCTACAAAGCTTGCCTACACTTGTGCAGTCATTCGTAAAATCATGAGATTATAAGCTGAGCTTCAATCATATGAAATATCTACTCAAAATTTCATAAAATTGCTTCATTTAATTGTTGAACAACAATTAAGCTTGCAACGTTTAATAAGATTCACAACTCCACGTCGATTAGCTGGGGAGGCATGTTTTCATTTGCATTACTTACGTGAAGAATAGTCGATTTTGAATCAGTTGAAGGGAGAATAAATTCCCAGTCCGGAACATACACTCCATACAGCAGGGACAAGTATAACACTATGATTGCAGCTGTCACCACCCTGAAGGCCCAGGGTCATCTAAAGGTAACTTTGTCAGTAAGCCCCTTAGATTATATTTCAGGGAATATTGGAAACAAAAGAGGGCTGATAAAGAGGGCTGATAAAGAGGGCTGATGTCCTATACCAAGATGAAAAAAGGCAGGATACAAATACTATAGTGTCGATGGGTCACAGCATAGTTTCATATGAAGCAATCACGGCACCTATACTGGTTCAAGCACTTGGAAGTGGGCAGGACACTGAAACATCGTGATGTCGGCGCGGTGCCCATATCTCACAAAGGGCAACTATAAAGTAGGCCAGTGCTATTCTCTGCACAGAGAATTCCCACAAGTTTCACTAATCTCGCTCTTAGACAAAAATGAAGTCCATGGACAAATAAGATTCACTAAAACAGTGCAGGAGAGATAACAAATACCTGAAGAACACCGCACCATCGTATGCGATCTAGRTCCACTCCATAAGAGAGATCGCGAAGACCATGAAAATAGCCACCTATACCCAAACATATGCTGATGAACAACGGCATGACAGCATTCAAGATGTCCAAGATCTTCAAKAAAGAACAATGCTACGAACTGAAGACCATAGCTGCAAAAAGATTTTTGACCGAAAACCATCTCTCAATAGTGATTTCAGTGAAATTAGACTGTTTTAGGCTGTCTTAGATACCATCATAAAAAAAATCTTTACCAGGATTCATGGGGAGTTCTACAGTTCCAGCAACTGCGGTATCTTGAGGCCTCCCCACAATGCATAGAGAGGTCTTCATATTGCTCATTGTGACCATAGGGAGACCTCCCTATTACTTATGAGGAAGATCCTCTTTATTTAGAAGTTCTTGAAAACATTAGTACAAACCATGGTTACCCTTATAAAACTCTTGGAACAACAATCAATTCAGCATCAACTGCAGTAAGAATACCTTGAATGACAAGCCCCACCATTACAAGCTTGACAGTTCGGCCAAGTGCCTTTCGTGATGCCGCCTTCTTGTTGCTAGTCCTTTTCTGCAGACATCAGGTTCAGCATCAACAATCAAGGATGTAGACTGCTCACCATTCAAACCTAGACGAACACTTAAGCAATCAATGTGTCACACTTGCCAACCTTACCCCAGACGAGCAAAATCTATAACTTACCTTATAAGTGAGAGCAAGCGCAACACCCACGATGAATAGGAAGAATGGCATCACGAAGTCGGCCAACGTGATGCCGTTCCAGGGAGAATGATTGATAGCTGGCCAAAGACCTCCGGCATTGTCCACAAGTATCATTACCTGCATCAAAGTAGAATCAGTTAGCACAGTAGCAAATCCAAAACCACCTCAATAAAACTGCGAGAGATATAGTATAGAGGACCCGCTCCGTAGATCTGGTGTATTATAGGGTACGGAAGGCAAAGTCCTGTCCAAAGTATAAAGGACCTTTAATTTGATTCATTTATAGAAATCTCAGGTCAAAGAGATCCAAGTTATAGAGGATCCGTACTGTAAAAAATTGTTAGTCCCTAAGCGGAAAGGCTTTGAGGGTCTTGCAAGAGCACCCGGAAGTCGGGACGGAGGTTTTCATCTGCAGGGGTATTCAAAGCAACAGGCTAGGAAGAAGAAACCCTGCAGTATGCTGGGTTTTCTCCATAAAGTTCTCAAAACTACAAGCTTTAACCTCACCCTCGAAGGAAACTCTTGACCTAAAAACTTCTGAATCTACCTGAAGCCCCATAACATTTCCAAATTTTTCTCCCAGTGGACGCGGATTTTCAAATTGGAAACAATAACTGGAGAATCATTCTTGGTTTTCCCAAGCTTCATATTACAGTTAGGTGTAACTCCCACACACGATGAATGAGAGAGTATTCGTCGGTATGAAAGCAAAATTCCAATTCTAAGTACTCGAGAAATTAAAGCCGAGGCGGCAATAAGATCTGATCAATACTTCAACACCAAAAATAACCTTCGAAGCAACTTAGCTACAGTGCTGTTTTTTTGCACGAATTTTCGCCACTTTGTTACATAAAGGCTATTTTTGTAATGGAAATTTCCGTTTTCTCTTACAAAATAGCCAGCTTCTTGCTGTTTCCGTTTTCTCTTACCAATAGCCAAATTTGAATTAGGCTTAAAAATGTCACCGAGTATCACCCATTTATCACATGAGTACTGAAGAAATAGCTGGATAATTCTCTCCAAAATGAAAAAAAAAACACTGCTTAGAAATATAGAATGTAGAACAAAAATCTCAATAAATCTTCAAATAAAAATGACTAAAATCTTTGTATAATTTTTTTTTATAAGCAAGCATATACTGAAATGTACAATAGAAATTTATTGAATGATGAATGAAACATATGCAATGGTGAATACTATGAAAGATACATATACATTAGAATGCATTAGAAATTTGGCTTCATTGTTTCAAAAAATAACAACCCAAATTGAAGAATTGAAGAGAAGAACTTATAAATCTCAAAAACTTTGTGAAGAGCTTAATTTTTGTGGAATCCAAAATTGCTTCAATTGAATAAATTTCTCAAAGTCATTTGGTAATAGTAATAGAAAATTAAAATCATGAAAGCTCAAAGCTCACAAAAGGGCAAAATCATAAAAGTGCAAAGAAGTTTAAAGTCAAGAGAAGCAATGGATTTGCTACCTCTATAATATCATCTTGTGGATCATCTTTAATATCACCTTAATTGCAACAACTCCATTATTTCTATAATATCACCTTTTATAAAAAGCGATATTACAAAAGTGATTGCAAACTACTACTCTATTTCTGTAATATTGCATTGTGTGAAAATACAATTTCTATATATGCATGATTGAAAATATTCTTACCAAATATTTAAAATAATTATTTTAAAGACTTATTGAAATCATTAACATGCATTCTATTCAAATATATCAAAACTTTACCAATATGTGATACAATGAATGCATCACATAGCAAGCCCAAGCCCCAAGTATTAATGGTAGCATTTGTGATATTACAAAGGGAGTTATGATTTTATCTCTAGTAAGTATTGTAAGTAGAAGTTCTACATGTTAGGCAAGGGTTTTTAGGGTCAACTTTAGAAAGAGTTTGCAATTTTCATGGCACAACATGAAAGTTACTATCCCTCCAAAAGAGAGGTTCACTCCTGGTTTGCATTAGTTGCCCCCCTCGCTCTTTCAAAAAATTTACAAGCCGTTGATTGTTTTAAGAAAAAAATGCTTACCTTTGAAATAGCTGTTGATTCCTCAAAAAATCGCAAACCGTTGATCTTGTGAGATTTGATTTGAGTTGTACAAATATAAATACGGATACAGATACAAAATGAATACTAGATACGAATACAATACCGTATACAAATACATAATGAATACTAGATATGGATGCGGTATAGATATGAGTACAATATTGACTACGAATACTGACTACGACACTGAATACAAATATTGAATACAGATATTAAATACGGATATTGAATATGGATACTAGGTACGAGATGAATTGTCCCATATTGATTGTCAATTAAAGTGGTTTCTCAAAATTATAAGCTGGGAGAAGTAAGGGGGGGGGGGGRGGGATATGAAAAACTTAAAATTTAAAAATTTAAATTATTTTGAACACAATGTGAAGCCTCATGGTACCTCTGCCTCATTATGCGTTCAAAATACACCAACACAAATGATTTTGGTACAAGTTACACAAATAACACAAGTCACAATCAAGTTTAACCAAGGTGCATTCAATTTTTGGAAGTAGGGATCATTGGTGATTAAATAGGACAAATGTTACATGAATTAATAGTGAACTTCTATGCATTGATTTAGAACAACTATGAAATGACTTGATTTACACTATAAGAAACTCACGTTTTAGGTGCTATTGCCAAAAAACATATTATGTTTTCTAGATGTCATGCGTTGGACAGTCAACGGCTGCAAAAGTGTAAATTTGATGTGATGTTGCGGGAAACATGTGTGGCTAAGTTGGAAAACAAGAAGATGTCACCATAGAAGGACATATTCTTGACAATGTTTAAAAAAACAAGTTTGTGTTTTATGGTGACATCCCAAAAAACATAGACTACCACGTCAACAAATAGATCCATTTTGACCATAGGTAAATTAATAAAAATTAGGGAACGGGCAGCCACATGGCATATTTTGCAAAAAAAGGGAAATGGATGGATATGCACCACAGATGAAAAGAGATGGTCTTATACAAGTGGGATGGTAGTAAGAGAAACAATCCATGTGGGATATGTAAAGCAAGAATTGTGTTCGGTGTAAAATGTCTCAAACAACACAATCTAAATGTCTAAAACAACATCTAGATGTTTGAAACAACACGATCTAAATGTCTAAAACAACATCTAGATGTTTGAAACAACACGATCTAAATGATGCGGTTTTCACATTTTTCAGTAATAATATCAATTTGTAGAATGTCGTGACATGGTTCGTGATTTGTCACATTTATTGTACCTTTGTATCAAAAGACGTATTATTGAAAACAGCATCGCAGTGATAGTTCTTTAGTGCCTCACTGAGCATAAGCAGTGAATTGGGCATAAAGTGTGTTCAAGTACTGTATTGTACAATTGCTAAAGATCCTCTCAATAAATAGTGACAAGATTCTCTTAATGTGCTTCATTTTGTACCACAAAAGCCATAGAATCTGAAATGCCTCTTCGCAAGGGGATATAGCCAATTAAAAGCATACATCATGAAATCCAATTCAAGAGGATCCAATTCACTGGCGATTTACAAGTGATCAGAAAACAACAGCACCTTGTTTACAAGTTCTATTTTACAAATTATACAAATTGAATTGGTTACTGCATCCATTAGTGGAGCTGCATTTGTGCATGCTTCTAAGCTAAGCCTCCTGCTGGGAACAATGTGATCCCATGCTACCGACTCTTATCAAAAATGTAATATTCAAACGCCAACCGAGTCCATGCTTAGGAAAATCGTTACTTGAGATCCAACCCTACGAAGAGCCCGACCCATGCGCTTGATACAATCGTGTCAATGCTTGGTTAAACTGATTCTTCCCCTGCTGATCGCCTACAAAGCTAGGCATTATTTTGACACCACCAACGACATCCTCACACGGTTTAATGAAATGGAGAACGGCGTCGGGTTTTGATTTATTACCGCTTACGTCGCAGTTGAGCTCGGGAGGGGCATGGAAACAGGGCTCCATGGAAGCTGCCCGGTTGCAGTAACCATGAGTTTGGAAGGAGACCTCGGCAGTCTCATTTGACTGCGTTTTCGTAAGGATCCAGGGCGTGGTGCCTGCCAAAGCTTGGGCCACATAGCCGAAAGTGGACCAAGGGCTGGTCACCAGAGTGTCGCTCAAAGAGAGGAGGTACATGTCTGCCCATGCTTTCTTGTCATGGTCGAAACCGAATTGCTGAGTCTTCTCTTTGCTTGGAGTGTGCACCCCGATGTAATCCGCTCCCTCCACTGGTAAGTCCATGTAATAGCCTCGCAGCCTGTCGTAGTAGGCGTCATCCAGTGATGTCACGAGAACCGATGTGGAGCCTGTTTTAGCGCTTAGGAGAAGCTTTTCCTCTGCCATGGGTGATTGCTCAGGCAGCAGCTTCTTCTCCAAGACGCACGATAGGAGCTGCAAGCCAAAAAATTAGGGTTAGGGTTTGGTGTAAGGACCAATTGAACCTCATGTCTTTCAGCAGTTTTGAGTTGGTCATATTGGGTCTTTCTTTCATCCGACTTTGTTTCGTTTTCGACCCATACATGCAATGGTTTTCACCGATACACTCTAACCTCTTTAATCTTACGACCTAAGGTCCCAACTTTTTCAAAATAACACAATTTGAATATGTGACGACTGTGCTACAGTCAATCATGGAGAGCAGGATATTCTGGAACGTCAATTTAGAGAGGGTAGTAAGGCAGAGGTCTGTGTATAAAATTTGGCCCCATCTGGCTTTTTACAACATGATCAATCTAATGGGTCCGAGTAAACCTTGAATCTTGGTCTTTTAGGCTTTATGCTGTTCGAGTGCCCAATGCGTCTTTCCCAACATTTTCTAGAAGTCGGACTGAAACTTTGTAGAATTGTATGACGAAGATTCAAGTACCTGATCAGCAACGACAGAGGATGTGACATTGGACTCGAGGATGCGCAGCTGGAGGCCGACTTGCCGACGTGCACTCGCGAGGTAGGGTTGTCGGAACCGCAACACAAGTCCCCACATGAAATTCGACGGCCGGAAAAGATACCGTGACACATGATGGAAAACCGTGTCCCTCTCAGGAAACATCCGATCGAGGTCACTGTGAAATGAATGATCAAAGTGCAGCCCCGGCACAAGATAGTTGTTAGACCTCCAATACAGAAGCGGCACTTTCCGCAGCTGCTTTTGAACGCGCTTGCAGAAGAATCGCTTGTCGTGTTCGTCGTTGTTGTGCATGAGGTTCAAGAACACGTACCCGTTCGGTACCGGCGTGGGGAGCGTCACGTTRGCGAAGCCACTGCTTTGCAGCAAATACCCCAGCCGGTGATCATTCTCCCACGTCACTTTGTTCATCCACTGGTAGTCGTAATTTTCAGGCAAGAGCCATGAAACTCCTGGAAATGGCTCACAGAAGAGGCCGGCTATGTCCGTTTGAGCGTGGTCCAGCAACAGCACACGGTCTGTAAGGAGTGAATACACAAAGGCCGAGGCGATGGTGATCATCCGGTTGCCGAGCCCACTGTTTGCAATCCATAGCACGAACTGGCAATCGCCGAGATCTGAATTCGTGCCATTTTGGCTGAACTTTACTGCCTTGGGTGCACACCTTTTGTGGCGTGCTTCGTACTGCCGAAGCTTGGTGATTAAATAGGCCGATGGACGGTGAGGACTGGATTTTCGGATCAAGCTTTCCTCTGATCTGCTGATRCATTGCCCTACCTCATAGTCCTGGGGCGGAAGCAACAAGCCACCGAGTGTCCGGTCACCAGATTTGAAAACCTTCGCCTCTGCGTCATCAACATGCGTTATCTATTAGTGCAACATGAGTCTTTCCAGAACAATGCACAGATTCTCAGGTGCAGTACCTGTCCTGATGTGACAAACTGTAGTCCTACACTTGAAACAGGACACGGGATAYTCATCTCTGGTTGTCTAACGTTCATTATCTAGCGCAAAAAAATGTACCATACTGATTCACCTTCAAGCAGGATATTTTATAGCCCGAGCATAATGCACCCTCGAAAATTGGTCCAATTATGATCCTATTCTGATTCTCTCAAGTATTCCTCTTATGACAAACGTATCACTCTTAAGAATCTAGGATGACTCACAAAATGGCTATAGCTGAAGAATCTAATGCTAAAACAATAAAACAATAAATTCACCTCCCAGTCTAGAACTTGGAAAGTTAAACTACGACACCGCAAAGTGCAATCAGGCATAACGAAAGTAATTATTGTACCAGCGAAATTATTCAAAGTACTGTCTGAAAGGAGGGCTCACTCACTACAGTGACCATCAGTGTAGCAAGCATGCCAGAGATCCAGGACTTGACAAATAATTCAAATGCAGTACTGTAGGTTTGTTGAAAGATCTATATCACCACCGCGCTCAAGATGAGATCCACGACAATCTCCTCTTGAGTCAACCCAGAATAAAATCTAGAATATTCACCACTTCCAGCAACACCTTCTAGGTGGAGCACAGCTCACGAGACACCCAGTATA